>JAOWBW010000242.1:679336-737125 GCA_026119855.1 Campanula takesimana
ATGAGGAGTTCCTGGATTTATTATTTTTTTCCATGAACGCAAAAGCTCTGAGCTTGAGGAGATAATTATAGCGGAAGTGATGTATTGAAGGAACAACCATGGATGTGTCATCGAGATGCAACATATTGGTATGTACATCTTTCATTAAATAATCGTAAACATGTTTTGCCAATGTGTAAGTCCATATCAGTTCGCTTTATCACATTCTAGTACTTTAGCGTTACGCTTATAAGTGTGTTCTAAATGATTATATACTCTCACTAATAAAAATCTAACATTGATATAAGATGTAATTTATACTTGTGGAAGTTTCAGCCTCAGTAAGTTGTGAAACACAGGCAGAGACACAGACCACACACACACACCACACACACACACACACACAACACACTCTCAAAATAGGCAACGTGGTGGTACGAGAGCTCACACTATGTGTAGGGTTCAGGGAAAGGCCTGACCCATCTATCTCCTGAAAACAATTTATGTGCACATCTATGTCTCTAATATCAGTCCCATGCATTTTATTTTACACATTCCATTTATTGCATGAACAATGACCATTTACAAATCTCAGCAAGAGCTGAGGCTGTACACTGAATTCTTTGTCCCTATGAACCCACAAACCTGCATAAGCAATCATTTTCTTCAATTCGGTTCTCGAGGAATATCAGTAGGAACATCGTTATCTGGTTAGAGCGAGTCGAATCCATGCCATTAGCGAGAAAAAAAGGTGGCCTTCTAACCACCCTTCCCCTAGGTAAAACCTTACGAAAAACAATGAAATAAATACACAAACTCAATGTCGTCTGAAAAATGAAGGGATTTTAGGGGTGAGAGATCGGAATTGCAGTGGATTATTCCGCTCACCATCCCCCACAACGCGTACGCTTCCTCTCCATGCACTGCATCATCACCTATCTCGAGATCTTCTTCGTTCATCCTCAGATCAACTATCCGACTCACCAATATACATATAATGCTCGTAGCTAAAACATTCCATAGTGTGATAAATCCAGCTCCAAGGATTTGGTACATAATCTGAATGAACCATTCCTGATGCCATGCTCAATGTGACTGTCGATTATGCCATATAGTAAGCCTGGATTTTGGTGAGTTTTTTCACCGTAGAACATTCTTATGAGGTTTGGTTTGGCTAGAATTCCTGATAGAATTCCACCCAAGGCACCTGCCACTGCGTGGGTGTGGAAGACACCTAATGTGTCGTCTACGCTCTGGAAAAAAGCTGATTTTTTGTGAAGAATCATCATGGTGTACCACGGCACTGAGCCGGCTAGTACGCCCATGATCACCGCCGCCCCAAGAATCCACCACCCCTGCACGCATATAGCAAATTCATTCTCGTGTTATTGAAAGCGTATATGGCTGGTCAATCAAAGGTCGTAGCTTTAACCTAAGAAAGCTTATACATGTTGGTATGCGTCACTGTTGTGACACCACCACATGTTTCTGGACCAGTTGAACTGTTTGATCAGACAGTTCAACTGGTCACAGAAATGGGTAAAACCCACATTTACCCACTATCCGCTACTCCGACTGTCTGATTAGCGGATAGTGGATTGTGGGTTGTGGTTGACTTATAAAACAATGAGAAATGTGTGTATAAGTCAAGTGAAGCGAACCTGCAGCGGGAGTAATGCAGACGAGGCCAGTGATCATGCCTTGGACGGCACCAATGACGGAGCTTTTCTTGTAAAAGATCATGTCGAGGAACATCCAGGCTAAGAGGCTGGTGGCGGTGCAGAGGTGGGTGTTTAGTACCGCTAGGGAGGTGATCAGGTTGCCGCCAGAGGTGATCCACCGTTAAAGCCGCTCCACCCCATCCACAAGAACCCTGCACCGGCGAGCATGTGAATTATGTTGTTCGGCGGGAAATGTTGTCGGTCCTGCGAATGCCGGGGTCCAACCTATATACCATCAAAATGAATATACATTTTAAAGAATTTTGTCTCAATGAATTTTTTTTTTTTTTTTTTGAAAAAAAAAAAAACTGTCCCCAAATATTTCTTTACTAATTTTTTTCTTTTTACTAGTTTCTTTATACTTGCAAAACTATATGTTTAGAAAGAAGATTACAAAAATGTATATGAATTAGATAAAATTGTGTAAAAAGTAGTTAATTTCACATGTCTTTAAAATAAAATTTAGACATTCATTAAAAACCGAAGTTTAAAAAAGAAGGGAGTAGTTTTTATTCAACATTTCTGCCTCTAACTAGAAAAAAAAACACATCTAGCATCTAGACTTGGGCAGGTTTGTAATAGATGGATTATATGGTAACATGTCCAAATTTTATGTGCTACTAAATTCAATATTACTAATAATCCATAATCCATATTTTACAAGTTTGAATTATCTTATCATCCCAACAACAATCACATTTAATAAACCAAAAAAGAAAAAAAAAGAAGAAAACATACCCAAAAGCGGCAGTGTGAACCGCCACACCCGAAGACAAATGAATAACATACCCACCAGAAAAATCAATAACATACATAGCAAGAAAACCCATCATCCCAAATCGTATACGCCCCACACTATACGAAAATATTAACCAAAGCGGAACAAAAACCATCCAAGCATAAAAATTCATCCGTCCCAACAACGACCCCGCCAGCAGTATCACTGTTATAGCAGCGAAAGCAAACTGGTTAAAACACATAATCAGCACGCGGAATCATTCCATTTTTATTCGGCCAGTAAATAGGCCGCGTCTAAGCAACATTGGGCTTGCCCAATATTATGGTGAGTTTAGACCCGAAAGAGAGCTGGTGGCCCAATAAGACCAACAGATTAAAGCGGCGGCAAGGCGTAAAGGCCATGAAGGCCGAGTTTACAGCCCATTTCTTTTATAATACTACCGTAAAGGATTACGAGACCGGGAACACTTTGTAGGCCAACTAAGGCTGCTGCGGTTAGCTGCCACCCATTGTCGCTTTGTTTAGCCACTCCGGCGATGCCTCGTTGGTCTTGAGTCCGTCGGTAGAACGAAGCCGGAGGGGAGGTAATAGTGTTGGGTAACCATTTAGAGAGAGAAGAGAGATGATTTATTATTTTTTTTCTTTTTGATAAATGTTGTGGGATTTGGTTATAAATAAGAGTAGTAGGGTTTGGAGTATAGTCAAGGATGATGCATTGTTATAATCTATGTACTTTGGTAGTAGAGATGATCCACTAACATTCTTTGCTGTCCACTTCCAAGGAATTTTGCCGTTTTATATGAAGATTCATTAGAGAATCCGGAGAAGCAATTGAATAATACACAATTCTTTTCCTTCAAGAAAAAAAAAATAAAATAAAAAATAATACACAATTCTTTTTGTTTCTTTTTTACATTTCATGTCAGTGGTGGAGCCAGAATTTTTTTTTGAACGGGGCAACATTATTCAAAATATGAAATATTTTACATAATGCCTACATTTTAGTTTTCATGGGGCAAGTTTTTAACATAGTGTGTCGTTTTTCATTTATTACAAAGGGGGGCAAGTTATTATAAATTATAAAGCCAAAGCAAAATATTGAAAATTTCCTAGTACTAAAATGGTACTCACTCTATTCAGAAATAAATGTCACATATGGTCAAATAAGTTAAAATTTAACCAAAAAGTTGTGAAAAATTGAGCATTTTTATACTATTTTGAAAATGGTTATTTATGCATCAATAGAAATACTGTTCATGACTATTTTTGGAATTTCAATAATAGTAATAGTTACTATATTAGTTAACTATTACTATTAATAATATTAGTTAACTATAATAGTTATTATATAAGTTAATTATTACTACCTCTGTCCCTAAATGAGTGTCCAAAATTCATTTTAAGGGATATAATTTCTTGTACAATTTTGTGGCAAAATTCTAACTCCCTCCGTTCCGGGTATGTTGCAACATGGAAGGGGAAGCACAAAAATTAAGAAATGAGAATAATGAGTGGTTGGAGGAAGAGAGAGAATGAGTGGAGAATAATGAGTAGTTGGGAGGAAGAGAGAGAATGAGTGGAGAATAATGAGTGGTTGGGAGGAAGAGAGAATGAGTGGAGGATTATAAAAGTAATACAGAGTTCCTTATTTGGCATTGTTGCAACTTAAGTGGAATATATAATATTGTAATCCTCTTTGCAAACATTTAGTTTTTGCAAGTATATAGAGAACGGTGATTTTTTTTTCAAAAAAAAACAATTAGGGATAAAGTTATGATCAAATGGACACTCATTTTGGGACAAAAAATTTCCTGAAAATGGTCACTCATTTAGGGACAGAGAGATACTATTAATAATAGTAGTTAATTATAATAGTTACTTTATAAGTTAGTTTTTACTATTAATAGTACTAGTTTGTGACCCGTCGATACTCGACGGGCATAGTAAACTTAAGTAATTAAAAATCATAATTGATTGTCTAATATAGGCTAAAAACTTAATCAATATGTATATAATTTTTGAAGAGTCAATTATATTGTAGCATAACATTGTATTCTATGAATATAATGCAAAAATATATAAATACTTGATTTGTCAATTTTTTGCTTCGCGACTCAGCCCGAAAGTATTCATTATACATTTTTTTAGTACCTATATTCATCATACTTTTTTTTTTTCATTTTCCATCCAGCTTACCCCCTTCCCCTACCCAACCTCATAACCGTTGCGTATACCTTCTCTAACAACCACTTTCCACTATATCATCTCGCATTGTTTCCGCACACCCCACTCTACTCCTTCATACTCCCTATCTCTCTTTCTGAGAGCTCCATCTCCATTATCTCTTTAATAGCTCAAAAATTACCAATGACCACAAACTCTAAATCATATTTGCCCATATCTCACCGAAGCCTTTTCCCCTCCCCTTTCATTCCAAGTTCTCTATCGTCTTAATTAATGCTTAGCAACATACATTGTATCAAAACCCTCTCACACCATTACCCTTATCTAAGTACAACTTGGCTATTTTAACTTCCGATACCGCTTAGATTGAGCAACAAATAAAGGTTTCAGGCATTGTCATACTCACCAACCTCACTTCCACAATTCCACTCCTTCTCCGGCCTGGCCTTCGTCCCCATGCGCCTCTTCTCACAATTTTGATACAAAACAGAGAAGAGTTGCGTACTGAGGAGACTGGTCTTGGATCTTTATATGTTGAAGGCTCGATTTAATAATTCCAACATAAGATAATTGCTTCAACACACCCTTTCATATGTAGCTGAACTTTGGGTTTACACGTGGATATAGACTTAGGCGTGGAGCTAGAACATTGTGAGCCTCTTTTGGGCGAGCCCGAGTAAAGTTACCACTTGATCAAAGCTTAAGCAGTTAGAGAGAGCACCCACAGTGTATATCATGCTCATATTAATACTCCCCGTCACGTGCACACTTGGAGTTGGTATAGGGATGCAATTGGGTCCTGTACTTATCATTTATTTTTTAAGATAATGAAAGTGGAAATATTTGAACCCTTAACCTTGTCAAACCTAGAGCTACGATACTGTGATTAAGTCTTGAGTTCTATCTCAAAACCAATTAGACATGAAAAAGGATGACACAAATCTTTATATACTCCTTCTATCCCGCCCGAAATAGGATTTTTGGTAGCTAAAAAAAATCCCAAAAATAAAAAATAAATAAAAAATCCCCAACCATATTCATGGTTTCAATTGCTTCCTCTGGAATAGACGGATCTTGAGTCTTCAAGAATTGCTCATCCTCAATCCAAACATGGTTGTCCCAACTTAAGATAAGGTAAATGGAGCTAAAACCCTAAGACCATCTCCAACGGTACTCTAAAAACTCCAAATATAGAGTATTGTTTTACTCCAATGGCACTCTAAACATTGCTCTATTAATAGAGCACTCTATCATTTGCTTCAAATTTGGTGCAAGGGATAGTGCTGCGCTATCCCGTTTTTCTTCTTCTTTTTCTTTTTAAATATCCGTTTTTTGTTTTTTCTTTTTGATATATATGAAAATATTTTACAATATAAAATTATATAACCTACTATTATGTATATATGTAAAACAATAATGAAAATTGTTATTATATTCCTATTTAGTATAAGATTTGAAGCAAACTGTTAGAAATATTTGGTATAAAAATTGCACTATTATAAAGAATAGTGCAATTTTTGCACTAAACTATTGGAGATGGTCTAAGGGAAGTTTACAAGCTCCAGCAAAGTGGGTATACTGCCTGAGTACCGTACAAATATTGTGGGATGTCCAGAGAAAGGAGGTTGTTTGCAATGAGAGATATGATACAATTAGGGTCTGAACCATTTCGCTAGCAATCCAGATTTGGACTTTTCCACTCCTTTGCTCAAGAAACAGATAGATGAATGGAATCGAGCCGGCAGAAGATAGGTCAGATCGGGTACGTATGGTGAGTAGACAAATCGAAACACGGGACGGTGAAGTGGGATGTACGGTGCCGGAGAAGATGGGTAAGATCCGAGGACGGCAGAAGAGTGGAAGGTTGAATCTGGTCGGCCGGAAAATATGGGTAAGATCGGAGGACGGTGCCGGAGAAGATGGGTCAGACAGAGAGGCGTGGGTTTGATCTTAATATGGGGGGTTAGGGTTGGGATTATTATTTGAAGAAGAAAGAGATTTTTTAATTTACTCCTCTCCTCCCCTCATTTCTACACTTGTACATTTGACCCCCTAAAACATGAAGTCAACTTCGAATTAACTGATATGTTGATCACGTGCCATGCACATGGCACTTAACTGACTTTTCTAACGATTTCCGTCAAAAACCTTAACTGGCGAAAATTCCACATTTGAAGCCCTGATCTAGCAGGAAAAAAACCGAGGCCCCTTTTAGACGCACCCCCTGGAGTTCAGGCCTTAAATTGTCATTAACCCATTGAAATTTGACCAAACGTCTATGAATTTTTTTTTCACTTCTACATGGCTAAACTTACATTAACATTATTATTTTATGTTTTTATTTAGTTTTGTGATGGTCCAAATCACTGAAATTTGTTCAAACTTTTATGAAATTTAATTATATTTATGAAAACTTGAGTAGAGCTTAATATAGTTGACAGTCAATGTTGTGAGTGTGAAAAGTAAGTAAGAGAGAGAAAATGGGTAAAGAGTTTTTGTTGTGAGAATGACAAATGGGTCTCATTTTCCGTTTTAAGTAGTAAAATAAGATCCTTGAATTGAGACAGAATAAAAAGGAAAGTAAAAACATTAAATCGGGACAAAATGAGTAAATAAAAGTATCTTTCTAAACGACGGGAGGACATACATGGGATTAAAATTTTGAACTATCCAAAAAAAAAAAAAAAAAAAAAAATCTGTCTTTTGAGATGGATGGGGTGTAGTTTTCTTTCCTTTACAGTATCATGAGCTTGAAACCTTACAACACTGGAAAAATAGTTATCATACGCCAAACCTTGTTTTTTTTGTTGAGATTATAGCTTCAAAGAACAAAAAGGTGCCCCAAATTGATATGGATTATTTACGTAATCATAGCGTTCTCTTTTCTCTAAATTAGAATGAGAAAATCTACTCCACTTCTTATTGTAACCTTTAACTGTAATTCATTTGGAACCGAAAGAACATGATGGCTCACACTTTGCAACATTGCCTTGTACAAATTATTGTTTTTGGAAGTAGCAGCTACCTGCTTAGAATCAAACCGTACTTGTGATGTAAAATTATTCCTCCCAAATTGTGCAACCACAACATATGCGACTATTTGAGCTCAGTTAGTACGTATGAGTTGTTTTGGCTTTGCAAATAGAACAAATTTGACCATTTTGTGAATGTTTTGATGCCAACATTAGAAAGATGAAAGGAGAGACTTGTTCAAAATCTATGATTATCAGATGTACCTTCCTGTTCAGTTGACCTAAAAAATGTAACTCCCTAAATGTTGTTTTAGTTTAGCTGCCAAAGTGGAATGTATGCATAACATGGGAAGTTTTCATTTGATACTTTGTCATAAAAAGGGAGTAGTAAGTATTTACGACCCTTTTGGTGCTTATAAATATAGAGAATTCCAGTAATCTTTTATTCACAGAGACTACAGTATATCAGTAAGTTCATAACTTTTGTATGTATAAGGTTTTGTTCTTTTAACCTATTGAGCTTTGGTCATGGGTTTTTTGTCATAACTCATAACCAATTCATGCTAAAGAAACTTTCAACATAAGAGCAGGTTTTGGAAAATGCAAACCCGTCACACGAACACGCTCAGTTGTCATTTGTAACAGAAATATAAATTTAAACAGGAAAAAATAGTGCTAATCAGCAGTGACATGAATGCCAAACTCGTCACACAAACATGCCCAGTTTCATATCATTTTCATTTGAAGATGAAATAGAATTTCTGTAGAACCACATTTACTTTTATGTACATTTATATGTAAAAAGTGACTTTTGACTGTATAATATTAAATCTGGAGGAAACTTAAATTCGAAATTCTAATCATTATTTGTGATGAACTTTTTCTTAAGCAACCCAAGATCATACCTTCACTGATATCTTATCCCGGTTCAAATCTATCATCAGCAAATCTTAAAAAGTCGTAAAAGCCATCTATTCACCTATATACTCATGAATAAGAATAAAAATACAGCACAGACAGTATATTATGACAACATATTTAGATTATGTCAATACATGAAACAAATAAAAACACACTTTGATTAAATCTGAAAAAAGAAAAAAAAAAATATAACACCCGCCAATATTCATAACAGAATGAAAAAATGATGTTTTTTTTTTTTTACCATCAATTTTAAAATGGAATTAGATTTGATTTTCAAATAATTTTACATTTATACTTAAATCTGAATACTAATATTTAATATCTAAAATCGTTTTTCCTTTAATAATACTTATTTGCTTGAGCCTATGAGATAATGACAAGTGGCTTTCCACGTCACAATTCCACGTGGCAAGCTGTGAGGCCTGAAATGTTCCTGCTTTTATATATTATATAGATTAGTTAAGTATAATAGGTATACTCCCTCCGTCTCACCCGAATTATGATTTTGGGTTTGGCACGGAGATTAAGAAAAAAATGTGAGTGGAGTAGGTTTTGTGAGTATGAAAAGTAAAGTAGGAGAGAGAAAGTGGGGTATAGAATAATGAGTGAAAAGTTATTGTGAGTGTGAATGTGAGTCCCATTAAATAAAACACTTTTATTTTTGGGTTGTCCTAATTGGAATGAGACATTCAAAATAGAAATTTGTCCTAATTCGAGTGGGACGGAGGGAGTATACATTAACTATTACTATTATTAGTATTAGTTAATTATAATAGTTATAATATAAGTTAAATTATTAATTTTTTATATTAATTAATCATAATAGTTACTATATCTATTAATTATTACTATTAATACTATTAGTTTATTATAATTATAATAATAGTTATTGTTATATAAATTAATCATTGCTATTAATATATACTCCCTCCGTCCCATAGTTATTGCTACTTTTTTCCGTTTTAGGCGTCCTATATTTATTGTTACTTACACAAAATGTTCAATTTTCTCTCTGCTATCCACTCACAATACTTACTTTTCAAACATATTTTCTTAATCCCCATGCACTCATTTTTAGTAGCAATAAGTATGAGACAGAAAGAGTATTAACTATTACTATAAATAATATTACTCCTCTGTCCCTAAATGAGTGTCCAAATTCCATTTTAAGGGACACTGAAAATCTCAACTTTTTAAACAATTTGGTAACAACGATTCATATATAATCTTGTAATCTCCTTTCCAAACCTTTAGTTTTGCACGTATAAAGAAACCGGTGAAAAAAATTTCGGAAAAAAACGTTTAGGGAGAAAGTTATGTTCAAAAAAGACACTCATTTAGGGACAAAGATTTCTTGAAAATGGACACTCATTTAGGGACAGAGGGAGTAGTAAATTATAATAATAGTAATTATATAGATTAATATTATTATAATAGTATTAGTTAAAATGATGATTACTATATTAATTAACTATAGTTAAAATATTTTTTTGAAGATATAGTATTGATTTCCCGTGCAAAGCACGGGTTACCCGATAGTTTCTTTGAAATTCTTCTCCCTTTTAAGACCATCCACAGTGGTTTCAACAACATTTTCCATTCAACACTCACTTTATCACTCCACATCATATTCTCTCTTTCCCAACTAATCCATTCAACACTCATTAAACTTTTAACCCTACAATGGTTTGTTTAATCCCCCATTCAACACTTTTCTCACTCATCATCCTATACTCCACTACTTAAAATTTATTTTATATTTTTATTTTTATAATTAGTGTTGAAATGGTTATTGGGATCCATTTCAAGAAAAATATGGTTTTTTTTTTGTGTCGAAATACAATGAAACTTACGTCAATTTAAAGAGATTTTTTTTTTAGGAATTTTGGTGTAAAAAAAATAATTATTTTCTGTGAAATAATTGAGCTCAAATAATTGGGATAAAAGAAAATAATTCGGAAATATCTCCAGCCAATCACAGCTAGACACGTGGCCCAACCAGGAAAAAAAAAGGTTCGCCGATCGCTTAACGCGCCCTTGTCCGCGCGTGCATTACACTCGCCAAGTCGGGCCACTCTTCGGCCGCCGCGTGTCCAAGCCGGCTGACAATTTCTGGATTCAACGAGTGTTGAATTCATTCAACAAATTTTCCATTAAACCCCCATTCAACAAACCATTGTAGCTACTAAACCCTCCCTTTTTGTTTAACCCATTCAACACCCTTGTTAAACAACCATTGTACATGGTCTAATAAGAAACAAAGTTGAGAAGAAAGAGTGACTAGTCAAGAGTAGTAAAATGTTATAAATACAAGAGAAAACAATAAATTTTGGTGGAGTTATAAATAGGAAAAAACCAAAGAAAGCCTTAAATGAAAGAGTTGCACTTACTGTACAATTTCACGAGCTACACATTTCTTGTTCAACGTACTACTACTTATAGTCTCACCTGTAATTTGATTCCCTGCTTTATTGCATTTATTTTTCTGCCCCTATCCTTTCCCCTATTTCTTCTTCCATATAATTTTCAGTCGCATAACAAATTATCCATTTATTTAGAAGCGAGAATTAAAATAAGTGTTAAAAAGTAAGTATTTTAAGTGGTTAAAAAATAGAAAACTTAAATAAAGAATAGTAAGTAGACAGTTATTATGAGTATAACAAGTGAATCCAATTCATTTAATTTCAAACCATGCAATTACATGGAACCAGAACCGAAACTTTATGAATGCATACACAATACATTATGAATTTAATTTCAAACCATGCAATTACATGGAACTAGAACTGAAACCGCTCTCGATCAAGGTTCTAAAAAGCGCTAGGCGCCGCAGCAGGGCCTAGCGCCTAGGCGGGGTCTAAACGGGACTTAGGCGGGGCCGAGAATTCAAAAATAACTATAATATTTTAGGCGAGAGTTTGGCGTTTTATGAACGCCTAGCGCCTAGGCGGCCTAGACGGGCGTCTTTTAGAACACTGTTGTCGATTGATGCCAAATTTTGAGAAGTATAAATATTATTCAAATTCTATCTTTGACCATATTATCAAAATTTTCTCACTTCGACACTAATTTTAAAGTATTTAGTTATCTAGTTATGAGCCGGTTATAAAATCCCGATGTTCAGTTAACTAAACTCGAGCCGAGTAGAAATGAAATAAAAGGGACGAACATGAGTTGGTTTTGGGGGAAACTAGTTCCTCCATAAGTTATAAAAAGTCTACTGGCTGAGAGAGAAAGAAAGATTCTTTTTCATTAATGGAGAGACCTAATTAATTACTGGTTTGGCAAAGGACAGTGAGTATCACCATCATGGGCGATGGTCTGTGTACATGCCTTGCCTTCATTTCTTCTCAGCTCCCAACCCTACCACACAGTACTTAATTAACTACCAATTACGTTTCTGTCCCTATATATACGCTTATGTTTCTAAACCAGTTGAAGGGTATTAATGTCTTTTGACTTGCATTACTCAATCTGGGCATTCCCAAAAGGATGTTGAAGAAGTACTTTGGATTCAAGGAGGTGTGGGGAGACAAAATGTCACGAGTTTCTTTACTTTGAATTCTAATGTATTAGGCTCTAGCTAGCGAGGGCGGTTCGGTTTAGTGCGGTTTAGGACCTAGCAAATCATGCGATATGCTTCTGCTTCTAAGAATGACTAGTTACGGCTCGATCTAAAAAGTCGATTTGGTTCAATAATCTCTCACTTGGACAAAAACATGTGCATAATCTAACATTGGAGAACAAATCAGATCGAACCCAATCAAACCGAACCACAATTTGAGACTGCCAGACTGACTACCGAACCAAACCACTAGAGTAACTCTACTGAACCGTCAGACTGTATACATTAACCGGCAACACCAAAATATGTCGATTGATTGAGCACATTGTTATCATTGTTTGAACCAACAATACCAAAAAATGCATGCCATATCTAAAGATCGTGAAGCCACAACTTTTTATCATTTTAGTTGGAACTCCTTGATCACTTTGAATAAGTTGGCCGTTCTTGCAACAAGACACTTTTTCCAATGCCAATGCACGTAGTCAATACTTCCTAGCATACCGGTAAATCCATGGACATCTAAATGTAGTTGAAGCGAACGTTGGATGTTAGAAGAATTAGGCTTCTTAAGTATACGTTTCCAAATACCTCAATTATATATTGTCAGAATTTCATAAGACAATTAACTGCAGTTGTCTCACTGAGTCGTACATACGCATCAACTTCGTCCAACCACGTACCGTATGCCAATTAATGGATAGCAGCAATGCATTTCTGCAGTAATGAAAGTCCATTTCTACCCGTTCTCGTCAACTACCTAACATCTCCGAAGTGTAAGTTTGATCGCTCGAGAAATAGTCATTGAAATGGCGGGCATGTCCAACTTCACGTTCCCGATTGATATATATTAGATTGCGTTTGCCACCATCAGCTTTTTGCTCACTTATACATTTACTCATTCGTATCATTCATCAATTCATCGAGTAAGAACTGATTAAAATTGTTTAGCTGCCTCAAAAAATTGGAGAGATCCAACATTTTTAGACATATTTGAGTATTGAGATTGTAACGTGATATTTTAAATGTATCAAATGTGTATATATACAAATTTCTTCAACCTCTTACAAGTTAAATGGCTAATTTTATAAGCAAAAGCTGGAAAAAAAAAATTGCTCAAACACTTACTTAAAAAACTTCACTTAATGGTCAAGCAATAGAGAAAAAATGTTAGAAAGTTACAAAGCTGTTTAAGAAAAGTTGAAGACATAAGCCCAATAGAGAAAAGTATATTATACGTTAGTTCTAAAATAAATTTGTAATGATTATTTAAATTTTTTAAATTATACTCTTTCCGTCCCAGAATGATATTCTCATTTGCCATTTCTCGTTGTCCCAAAAAGTTCTTCACCTTTCTACAATTTTAGGCTTAAAAGTGCATAAACAAAACATGGCTAGCAAAGGAAGTGCTCATATCCTTAAAAAGTTTGAATAGTCAAACGCGAAGATCATTTGGGACAGAGGGAGTATAAAACATCAGTGAAAAGTTGTTTAAAGATACTGATTTTTTTTTCAAAAAGTTAAAATATGACAAATTTTTTTTGTGAGGCGGAGGACGTACTACTTTTTAATTTACCTATATAAAATTATATATTAAAAAAGGGTTAATGTCAATTTAGGGCCTGAACTCCAGGGGGTGCGTCTAAAAGGGGCCTTGGTTTTTTTTCCCACTAGATCAGGGCTTCAAATGTGAATTTTTCGCCAGTTAAGAGTTTTTTGACGGAAATCGTTAGAAAAGTCAGTTAAGTGCCATGTGCATGGCACGTGATCGACTAAATGGATGGATTTGTAATGATATTAGTTAGTAAGGGTTTTAGTGAAATTTTTGAAACTCAAAAGGTTTAAAAATGAAATAATTTTTTTTTCTAAAAAAATAATCCTTTTTCTAAATAATCAAGTATATAATAAAATAAGTAAACAAAATAATCTAATAGCTATATTAAATATAAAAGGATTTAGATTATTTTCTAAATAATAAATTTAAAATAAATAAAATTATAAATAAATTTAAACTTTATTCTATGAACATAATAAATTACTTTTTACATTCACCAAATTTAAAACAACATAAAGTAATTATCACTATTTACAAAAAAAGAAATATATTTATTCCCATCAAATTTCATCTTTATGGAAAAAAAAAAGAAAAAAAAAGTAAAGCTCACCATGTTTATCAAATAAAAATACTCCCTCCGTCCCAAAATGATCTTCTCATTTACCATTTTTCATTGTCCCAAAAAGTTCTTCCAATTTCTACCAATTTAGGCTTAAATGTGGATAAACACAACATGGCTAATGAAGCAAGTGTTCATATCATTAAAAAATTTGAATAGTCAATGTGAAGATCATTTTGAAACGGAGGGAGTAATTATTAACAAAAATTATTAAAACATTTCCCTTCTCATCATCTTCCATGAACACCCACCCATCCTCCACTTTAAACCACCATATTCACCACCGTTCACCACCATCCAACACCTCCACCACTTAAAACCACCATAGCTACCACCGGCCGCCACCATCCACCTATTGTAACCACCACACCCACCACCGAAAATTAACAGATAAATCAACCCAACAAAATCAAACACATACTCAGACAGCTTCATCGCTTCAGGAGAAAAACGAGGAGTTGGAGTAATAGGCGTGCGCTGCACGTGCTTCACCATAGCCAAAGGATGCGGAGGACTGGTTTCGCTCAATTCCAATCGAGCGATCTTACTCGGACGGTGGTGGTTGCGAGCACGATTATCATCCCAATTCTCTTGAAGAACTTCTCCGTCAGGACTTTGATGGCGAGATTTAGGGTTTTTGGGGAGGTTGAGTAAGGAGGAAGGGTAAGGAACATGAGAGTACGTACTGGAGGGGTTTACGGTGAGGGAGCTTGGATTTGGGAGTGGTGGTGGTGGTAATGGAGGAGGAGAGAGATGCGGCGGCGGATTCGATTGCGGCCCAGAGAGCGGCGTCGTCGAGGTTTTTGTCGTCTATGGCGAAGTTGACCGGCGACAATTTGCTCATTTCTTCCGACGATTTGCTCATTTCTGTACGGAGGTGAGGAGTTGAAGGTCGCCGGAGAAGCTATGGTGTTCATCGGAGAAGATGATGTGAGACGCACTTGGAGGTCTTTGTCGTCTATGGCGAACTCGCCGGCAACCAGGGAAAACAGAGAGAGGAGGGGTGGGTTTTTTTTTTGGTCAAAATCAATTGAGTCCAATTTGTATTTTTTTTTTTGTTGGCCAAATCAAATACATTTTGAAGTCCTTCAAATTTTAAAAATTTCACTAAAATCCTTCATTACTAATATCAATTACAAATACATACATTTTGACGATCACGTGCCATGCACATGGCACTTAACCGACTTTTCTAACGATTTCCATCAAAAAGCCCTTAACTGGCGAAAAAAAATCACATTTGAAGCCCTGATCTAGCGAGAAAAAAAAAACCGAGTCCCTTTTAGACGCACCCCCTGGAGTTCAGGCCCTAAATTGTCGTTAACCCATTAAAAAAAGGGGCAATGCTAGGCTTACAAAAGAAGTTTACAAAATGAATGATACAAAATGTGGTGGCGATATTTCATTGGCTACATCGATAGTGTTAGAGCCGTTCTAAATTCTCTATCGCACTATCCAATTTTTCCTAAGTGGCACGGTTTGGTATGGAGTAGAGCTCTAAGATAGAGCTCAAGCAAAACCCAGTAAGGCCTTGTTTGTTTTTTTCATTCAGATTTGAATGGGGTATGAATGCCTACCGAATCAGACCTTAGCCAAATTTAGAGTGTTTGGTTTTTTTTTTCAGCTTTCAGATCAAGCTGCCTCTTATTAGCCACTTAATGGTTCAGATTCAAAATGAAGGCTTAGGTGGCGTTTGTTTTTTTAAGTGTTAAGTCCTGAAATCTGATTTCACATCTGAATATGGTTGAATTGATAAGAGGCAGCGTCTGAAGTCTGATTTCTGAATTAGTCAAGCTGTTTGATTATCCATCTGAATTCATCTTCTGAATGGGTCTGTTTTACCATTTTATCCTTAAAAATATTATATAATTGTTAGAATTAATAAGAAGTGTTGAATGTCATTAATATTGTCGCATTTTTTTTTATCAAATCACTCCTATAAACATCAATGAATAAAAAAACCAAATAAAATAGTGAGGGCTATTTTAGTCATTCTCAGTTTAGTTTTTAATAATTGTAATTTATCATTCTTTTTCTTTTTAAATATATAAGCATCATTAATATCCAAATAAAATAGTGTGGATAATATAAAATAATCAAATTGTTTTATATTAAAAAAAATTAAATTGGATCTTGGAATTTCGAAAAGCATTTCATGGAAATTTTCCATGGGTTGTTCAGTTAACTGTGAAGGGTCAAAATGTGAAAATTAAAATCATTTCCCACCCTGCACACCGACGCAGTACCCTCGCCGTCGCTTCTTTCTATCGCTGCGATCATCTACGACAGCCCCTTTCCTATCCATCGTCGTCACATGCCTTAATTCCCATGGTCACCAGCGCCGTCACCACCCCTTTCACCCACAAATGTGTTGGTAGTGGTGCCCTAGGCACGTTTAATAAACGTTGTAATTGTTATCATTTATTTCATATCAATAAAGAGATGTTTTGATTATTATTGTTGTTCATGTTTACTTATAATAATCCCCGTCCCTAGTACTTGTTAAAGCACTAGTATAAAGGCTAAATGATCATGGGATGATCATGTTAGATTTATGGGTACTTGTTTGGAACAAAGTACTGGACATGACCCGCTGTATGAGATTTATGTCATGGTCTATGTCGAACATATATCTCATATTAGTTGTGTCATTTGAATCCTTAGACATGAAGTTATTATAGTCTTCCACTTGATGAACATTATGTTTGACATATTCAAACGCTACTTTTAACCGAGTAGTTATAAAGGGTATGATTGGCATAATCGGATTCCCGTTGGGAAGAATAATAAGCTAAATGGATTTGTCCCTCCACGGAGAGATGTCAAGCTTGGGCCCCTCGAAGGAATGATGTTGATGAAATGTTCGGCCGGACTCAAATGGATTGATTAGATCAATAGCATTTGAATTATCAACATATTCGGAATCGAGAAAGTATTGAACAAAACAAGTTGACTGTTTGACCATGACTTGTGTTCAATGACATCGTGGACAAAAGGATTATGACATATTCTAAAGGAATGCGAACTTGTATCTAGTTATACTATTTGGGTAGGTATGACGGTTTGCTAGAACCTAATCATATCTTATGGGATCATGTTTGAGCCCATTGCCAACTTAGTATAATCCTAGAGGGTCACACACAATAGAACGAATCTTAAATAAGAGGACTGTATTAGAATTTAGGGTCGAAGGACCTCAAGGGAATTTCTGGAATTATTCTGGGCTTCCTGGTCAACCAAGCGGGCGCTTGGGTTGAACCAGGCGGGCGCCTGAATGAGTTCTAAAAGGCCCGGACCTTCTGGCCAAATGAGCGGGCGCCTGGGTAGGACCAGGCGGGCGCCCGGTATGCCGACTGGAAATTTCCTAATTCGATTAGGAATGATTTTTGACACAAGTTACCTATTTGGAATATGTCTTAATTGTGTATAAAAACCCCAATTCGGCCAGACCATATTACAAGTGCTTTTGTGAGTCTCAAAGAGTTTGAGAGAGATTTTATTTTGTTCTAAGATATCATTGATTGAGGAACAAAATAATTCACAAATAAATTCCATATAGTTCTTTATTAAATTGTGAAAGTGTGTTTCATAATATTGGTCTAGCAACCAAGATCAAAGAAGCTCCTTTGATATTCGTTCGAAGTGTGGATACCGCTAGAGGGTGAAAATCATCATCTTCAAAGTTCGTGTTCAAAGCTTTGTGATCGTGATCAAGTCTTCAAATCTCCACCAAAGACCAAGAGAAAATTTAATAGCCATCAAGGGTTAGTTTTTCCTTTATTCATCATGTTGTATTTGATTTAATCATATGAACGGATCCATGACTTTGGGTTTCTTAAAATTTTAATTGCTATATTCCGCTGCGCATGTTACTTGGAAACCCAACAAAATGTTGACTTCACCGCCGATTCCTTCCTCGTCGGATTTGAATTTATCTATTTTTATCTTCTTATTCTTTAATCAAAGGTGAGCAGATTTAAACAAGGGTTTTGGATTGTTGCTGCACAATCCAGATTTTGGGCAGATTTGCACATTCTCAGTTGATCTGTAAATATGGTTGAAACTTATGCAGAATGGTAGTGGCCAGAGGTCAGGATCTATGGAGGAAGAGAGAACTGAGGAGAGAGGAACGTTGAGGGAGAAGAAATGAGAAGGGTAGTGTTGGAATTTATGAAATACAGTAGGGATAATTTTATCCAAATTTGATTCAGAGGCAAATAAGTCTTGGTTTTATGTCTGAACACTTCAGAGGTAAAAAAGTGGCTATCGTCTGATTCAGATCGGGAAAAACAAACACACTTAATGCTTCAATGTCTGACTCGCTCAGACAATCAAACCCATTTCAGATCTGAATTCAAAAAACAAACAAGGCCTTAATGGTTCAGACTTGTGTATCTAGAGTCACTATTACATAATTGTCCTCACAAAATTTCGATAAACCCAATACTACACCTGGCATTTGTGCTCGCTTTTAACTTCTTTTCTCCACCAGCGTTCCTTTTTCTCCCTCTCTCTATCACCGTCTTTCCCAGGGCCGCTGAACTTCTTTTTCTCCGACCTGTTGCCTTCTCCGACCAGTCCCCTCTTACGTGCAATCGCCTCCTCTGCTCGATCACCTGCTCCGCCCGATCGCCTCTATTTCCTTCTTCTGTTGTGAGGTAGGAGTGGCGCCGCCGTAGGTCACCGCCGTTAAGAACGGCGACGATTCGCTGAAGATATGCCGAGTTCTGAATGGTATGTGGCAGACCAGCGGCGGTTGGGGAAAAATCGACCGAGTTTACGCCGTCGATGCTATGCTTCAGTATGCCGACGCCGGACTATCCACTTTCGACATGGCCGATCATTGTATGTATAATTTCATCCCTCTTTCTCTATACAAAATTTTGACTTTGTTTGATTTCATTTCACCATTGTTGCTGGTGTTATTTTCCCCATCCATTATGTCATAGCATTTGTAAAGATGTGGCTTTTTGGAAATATTTAAGTCTTTATTTTTAGAGAGATTTATTTCCAATTAAATGTAATACTTTTTCCATTAAAAATAAATAAATTAATTCAATACTTTTTAAGGTTACAATGGGAATGTAAAAATATTTGCACATATTCAGTCAGTTCATTCAGTGATGCTAGCAAACAATTTTGAAAAATTAAAATTCAGTCTTCAGACGCTGCCTCTTATTAGTTCAGACGTGAAATCAGATTTCAGTACTTAACACTTAAAAAAAAACAAACGCCACCTAAGGTTGCCTTTAGCATCTTGATTTTTATCAATGAATCGGCTAACTCTATAAAAGGCTTGGCCGACCCGACTTGCCCCCGCCATATGCGAGGTCGTGCTTGGCAAAAACTCTATACATGGTTTTATTTACTGCTGGCGAGCTCACTATTGATGGCGAATTGAGAAGAGCTCGGCCTCAGAGGCGAGTCCGCCCTAGTCGTATGGAAGACTCCTGATAGATATATATTTCGTGTGATCAAGTTACTTTGTTTAAATAACTATTTATGAATATGATCCATTTCCTTATGATAAAGGGGGATTTGTTCCCTATTAATCGAGGATTGACCATATCTCCCCCTATTGTCACGGATTGAGTATATATATCATTACCATGTCCGGCCTTATCAACTCATGGTATAAATAGGAGGACAATCTCCTATTTACAGATACATTCGCTTGTTATTCTTTGTGTGGTTTCATACTAGTGATTTGTTATTCTCCCTGACTATTACTAATTCGCACATTGATTGAAAGGTCTTAGCCGGTGACACTTCCAGTTCGTTCACTTTTGTTCATTGGTTTCAAGCAAGATCCGGTTCAGTCAGACTATATATCCACATACTGGAGTGTTGATCCACCACAACTTTGGCATGATCAATCTCTATTTCGATGATTCAAGTTTCTTCAAGATTAATATGGATATTTCACTCAAAATAATCTCAACCATTATTATAAATAAAAATGAAAGGCTTCAAGAATCGATTGGTGACAAATATATATATATATATATATATATATATGTATATATATATATATATATGTATATATATATATATATGTGTGTGTGTGTGTGTGTGTGTGTGTGTGTGTGTGTGTGTGCGCGCGCGCGCTCAAATGAGAACCTAAATATCGTGAGAACCGTGAGAATTTAATGTATCCAATGATGTATCCAAGTGCACATTGAATACATTAGTTTTTACCTAATGTATCCAAGTAATGTATCCAATGATGTATCCAAGTGAACCATTGGATACATTAGTTTTTTACCTAATGTATCCAAGTTTTCACGGTTCTCACGATATTTACGTTCTCATATGAGCACGACCCTATACATATATATATATTTCTTTATTTTGCGATGTTCTAGTCATGAGGCAAAAGGAAGGAACTCGTTTTTTTTCGATGTCACAAGCCAGATAGCAAGATAGAAATCAATCCCTAAAACTCACATATTATGAAACTTGGTTTTAAAGGTTGGGAAGCACTTTTTATTTTTTGATACGCTAGTTACATATCATTCATGTTGGAGTAGAGATCTTCTAAGGAACGAAGAGAAGAAAATTCTGTAGGAGAGCGAGCGGGCGCCTGGGGTTCACCAGGCGGGCGCCCTAGTTGGTAGTAGCAATGACTCCTGGCGGAAACAAATGCAGGCGGGCGCTTGCATAGCACTAGGCGGGCGCCTGGTGCTGCGTCACAGGATTCGGGAATTGCAGTTTTATCAGGATTTCTCTTATGTTTAGGTTTAGGACTTATTCTAGGTTTGCTATATAAACAATGTTCCGCCCCCATACTCATTGTAACTCCATATTTACATATTATAGTGCAAGATCCTGGCTTGGTAGTGCCCGCAAACGTAGTCAAACATATTGACGAACTGGGTAAACAATTTCTTGTGTTCGTTTTGTCTTTTGCTTTTGGTTTCTTATTTCTTGTGCTTGTTGGTGGTGCCGGGTTTTCTTGCGATTTGCTTGGGTGTTGGGTTGGGAAGGGTCAATTCCACAACAACTGGTATCAAGAGCTTTGGTTGGACGATCAAAGGGGTTTATCAAGCAATCAAGAATGGGCAAGGATAAACAAGCGGTGGAGAAATTTGATGGGTATGATTATGGATATTGGAGGATGCAAATAGAGGATCTCTTGTATATTAAGGATCTCTATAAGCCTCTAACATGATTCAAACCGGAAAAAGAAAAGCACGAAGACTGGGATCTCATGGATCGGAAAGCCTTAGGGGTGGTTCGATCTACTTTGTCGAAGTGGATCGCGAAGACTACCAGGAAGGCGAAAACCACCAAAGAGCTATTGGATTATCTTACTGAGAGATTTGAAACTCCATCAGCTGCAAATAAGGTTGATTTGATACGCAAGATGGGTAGTCTCAAAATGCAAGAGGGAGGATCCATAGCTAAACACATCGATGAGTTTATGGATATTATAGGCTCATTGACTGCGTTGGAGATTACTTTCGGTGATGAGGTTCATGCGTGTTTATTGCTAGCGTCCTTACCAAGGAGTTGGAGCGGAACGGTGACAGCGTTAAATGCTTCAGCGGGTAAGAACAAATTGAAGTATGGTGATGTTAAGGACTTTCTCTTGGGCGAGGAAAATCGCATAAAGAAGTTGGGGACACCGTCTACTTCGGAATCGGTCTTGGCTACAACTAGTAGGGGATGACCGGGTTCTAGCAATAAAGGGAGAACAGGGTCAAGGGAAAGTGTAATCGGGGGTGGGGATCAGTATGAGGAGAACAAAGAAAGACCAAGGGTTGCCAGAGGATCGGTAGAGTGCTATCATTGTAAGGAGTTAGGACACTACAAACAAGAGGGATTGTCCCATGCGACGGGATAAATCGGGGAATGTGATAATCGAAGGTGACGATGTACTGATTCTGAGTGTTAGTAGTGCGCTAGAATCATGGGTGCTGGATTCAGGGGCATCATTCCACTCATGCGGGCATGCAGGAGCGATGGAAAATTACACTTCCGGTGATTTCGGTAAGGTCTATCTGGCGGATGGAGAGCCTTTGAAAATCAAGGGGAAGGGGGATGCCATAATAGGAGCATCGGACGGAAATGTCTTACATCTACACAGGGTCAGACACATTCCGGGTTTGAAAAAGAACCTGATATCAGTTGGGCAGCTGGGTGAAGAAGGTTACATGGTAACTTTTAGCTGCTGGAACTGGGTTATTACCAAGGAGGATTGTGAGATCTCTTGGGGTAATAGGGAAGGAAGATTGTATTTGACAAACACCAAGGATAGTATCGCGGTGGCGTCAGCCAAGGGTGATACGGATTTGTGGCACTATCGATTGGGTCACATGGGTGAAAGGGGGTATCCCCGGTAACTTCTCGGGGTGGTGTGTCATATTACATGACCTTCATTGATGATTCGACAAGGAAGGTCCGTGATTACTTCTTAAAAGGGAAAGATGAATCTTTCAGGATGTATAAGAAGTGGAAGGCCTTGGTGGAGAATCGGATTGGACTCAAGGATAAATGCTTGAGTTCTGTTAATGGTGGGGAGTATGAGCTCTGGGAGTTTGAAGAATACGGTGATGCGAGGGAGATTCGCATGGATATTCTAGACTCGGGTGGGAGCGGCACGGTTCATGATGACCAAGGACAAGGGGTCACTGAAGATGAACCAAATACTCCAGGACCGGATATTCTGTTGCGTAGATCTAACGGTGAGTGTAGATCGGATGCAAAGGCTCCAGGTTTCTCAAGCAAGGTGAAGTTGAAGCTGGGCATAGCTTCAACGGGGCTTGGAGAATAGGGGAGGAGGACGGCACTACCATGATCGAGGTAAGCACTAGGACGACACCAAGGATGAGTTGAAGACGGATACGGGGTTTGTATACGCGGTTGATCTCTAGGTGGGAGATTGTTGGAATAGAGATCATAAAAGGAAACGAAGAGAAGAAAAATCTGCAGGAGAGCGAGCGGGCGCCTGGGGTTCACCAGGCGGGTGCCCTAGTTGGCAGTAGCAATGACTCCTGGCGGAAACAAATGCAGGCAGGCGCTTGCCTAGCACCAGCGAGCGCCTGGTGCCGTGTCACAGGATTCGGGAATTGCAGTTTTATCAGGATTTCTCTTATGTTTAGGTTTAGGACTTATTCTAGGTTTGCTATATAAACAATGTTCCTCCCCCATACTCATTGTAACTCCATATTTACATATTATAGTGCAAGATCCTGGCTTGGTAGTGCCCCTAGACGTAGTCAAACATATTGACGAACTGGGTAAACAATTTTTTGAGTTCGTTTTGTCTTTTGCTTTTGGTTTTTTATTTCTTGTGCTTGTTGGTGGTGCCGGATTTTCTTGCGATTTGCTTGGGTGTTGGGTTAGGAAGGGTCAATTCCACAACAATTCATTCAAGACGATTGTCATCGTCATACAAACCCCTATTGAGTCTATTACAAATCTATTACCTATTCTAGCACAAATTCTTGTGGAGTTTCACTAAAATTGGAACCTATCACAGCGAATGATATCTGGCTCTCCGGAAATCGCTCATAGACGTCCCGTGCCATTTGGTAATCCTCTGGCCATAAACTTCCTGCGTTATCTGGTAATCCTCATACCGTAGATGTCCTGTGCCATCTGAATGCTCAACTGTAGAAGCAACCAGCCGCGCCCGCGCCTGCGCCATTTGAATTATTTTACTTTTCCCAATTATTTTTTGATTCAAGGGAAGAAAGGAGAATAATGGAGGGAGTTAAATGCAGTTGGGTGTTTTACAGCCTTGGTAGTCGGGGTTTATAAATGCCTTGCAGTTGCAGGCCCGGCGCCCCTCCCTCCCTCCCTCCTCTTACTACAATAAATACCTCCCCAAAGACATTCCCCATCCTCCTCAAAAACCCACATTCTCTTTCCTTCTCATCCTCCTCAAAAACCTTTCCTAATTCTAAATACCCTTTTCATTTCTCCTCCCCAATCTTCAAAACCAGAAAAAATAAAATAAAAAAATACTGTAAACTATATGTATACATACATATCTATCTAGGGTTTTTGTGAGTGAAAAATATTGATATTACATGCAATATTTATTTATATGCTAAATGATGATTATATGAAATAGTTGCTTTGATATTGGCCTGGTTCACTCAAACAAAATTATGTATGTATATTTTTCTTTGATTTGATTGAGCCGCGCCAATATCTCAGTACTCTTTCATCTTCCTTTCTCCAACAAATTAACTCAGTTTGGTGTTTCTCTTAATTTGGGGGCGGATATTTGAATCATTTTATTTATTTTTTATTTGATTTATAAAATTTTAAACATTTAATTTTGGATGAAAAATTATTTTGTGAATTATCATACTGCAACATTTGTGTCATTATTATTTTTCTATTTTCATTTCAGGTACAATCTCTATCCCTAATTGAATTTAGAATTAATCAGTGGAATTTTAACTGCTTCTGGTGCACGACTAGGCCAGAGTTCATCAGGAAAGGTATGCACGTTTGTAGATTAGGGTTTGGAGTTCTTGATTCATTTATAAATTGAACAATGTCTAATCAAGTGGTCTAGTTTGTTGTTTATTTGTATTAAGTAGTTCCGTTACAAAATGATTTAATTTAAATGTCTATTTTACTTATTCTTCTAGTACTACCTCTACCTCTGTGCCTAAATGAGTGTCCAAATTTCATTTTAAGGGACATTGAAAATCTCAACTTTGTGTACAATTTGGTAGCAAAGATTCATATATAATCTTGTAATCTCCTTTCCAAACATTTAGTTTTGCACGTATAAAGAAACCGATGAAAAAATTTTCGAAAAAAAAACATTTAGGGACAAAGTTATGTTAAAAAAAAAACTCATTTTGGGACAAAGATTTCTTGAAAATGGACACTCATTTAGGGACATAGGGAGTATGTATTATGATTGAATTTAAAGATATATAATCTCTTTGTCTCAAAATGAACATCAAAATTTATTTTGGTGTAAATTTGCATAGTTATTTTATGACGGAGAGAGCAATTATTTTGATGGGATTTTTACCAATAAGTACCTAACAGAAAGTGGTTTTTATCAATAAAACACAACATTTCATATTCAACCTTAGGGTCCCTGGGTTCAAATCAATTTTACCAATAAATCTCTCGCTACTCATACAATGTCGAAACTGCCCCTCCCTACCCTCCATCGTCGTCGGCTTCCTCTTTCTCTATAGAAAGAGAATAGGAAATTCTATTGGGTACAGAGGAAGGGCTTGGAAGGTTTGTGAATGGAAGCAAATTGAAAACTAAAGTCAACAAGTTAATTAATACCCGTACTAGGTATTTGTATTGGAATACAACGGTTAGGTGACACCCCTTTTCTTTATTCTATCAAAATTTTAAATGTTATACTCAAATTTTAGATTTATTATTTTCTTTATTTAAAATATAGGAGTACTTTGTATTTACTCACTCTTAATTTTTATACTAAATTATGAACAACTGAGTAATAAATATATCAGTTTTATGCTCAATTATAAACAAATGAGAATGAATGTTTCAGTTTTAATTTAAACATTTGAAATATTGAGTATCAATTTTGATTTTTTTTTTTTTACTGAAGTACATAACTGATTTTCGGGGGTCTTTTAATCTAATTAGTAATGCGGTTGGATCTACTGTATATCGCAATATCCTTATTGAATTACTCCCTCCATTTCATTTACTTTGTCTGCATTTGAATTTTTCAGCCAACACAAGTAAACTTTGACCAAACATCAAAGCCAATGTAATCATCCTACTGAAATTTTAAAAAGTGTTAATGATAAATAACTAAATGATTTATCGAGTTAAGCACATATTTGGTCTTTAACCTATTGAGTTGTTTTCCTTTTGGTCCTTAACCTATTTTGGTTTTCCTTTTGGTCCTTAATGTACATAGTTGCAGGATAAAGTGATCCTTAACCTATTTTAGTTTTCCTTTTGGTCCTTGATGTACCTATTTGCAGGACAAAGTGGTCCTTGACCTATTTTGGTTTTCCTTTCGGTCAACAAGCCATGTCGACGATTTTAAGGACCACTTTGTCCGGCAAATAGGTACATCAAGGACCAAAAGGAAAACTAAAATAGGTTAAGGACCACTTTATCCTGCAACTAGGTACATCAAAGACCAAAAGGAAAACCAAAATAGGTTAAGGACCAAAAGGAAAACAACTCAATAGGTTAAGGACCAAATAGGTGTTTAACTCATGATTTATCAACTACAATCTTTCAAATTTCATTAAGATAATTAGATTGACATTCATTTTTTGTCAGAGTATACTTTTGTTGACTAAAACATTTAAACGTACACAATATAAATGGGACCGAGGGAGTGATTGTTTTTCAGGAGGAATGGTGCAGTGATTACAAAAAGACTGCACGATTCATAACTACTCCTTCCATTTTTAAATACTCCCTCTGTCCCGTCTGAATTAGGACAAATTTTCATTTTGGGTGTCCCATCCGAATTATGTCATCTCAAAATGGAAACTTTATATTACTAAAATATTGAGCCTACCCCACCAAATTTACTCTAATGATTTATAATTAAACTTAACCTAATTATTTATCCTAATTAACTACCTTTAATATAATTGGCCCATCCCACTAACCCAAGCCCACTATCAGATTACCCTACTAAAAACTATCCCCACATTCATTCATCTCAAACCCTAGATCTATCTCCCAGAGCTCTCTTTCTCTCGTCTCCCTCACTCACTCCCCGCCGCCGGCACTCCTGTCGCCAGCCCTCCCCGCCACCCTTCCTTCGCCTTCCCACTTCTTCTTTTCAAACACCATCGTCATCTCCTACCGAAAATGCCACCGTCTCTTCTGACAGAGAACCCCATCGTCGCCGCAGCCGCCATCTCAACTTCAGATAAGTCTCTCTCTCTCGCTTTCTCTTCAAGCTCAGATTTTTTTAGTTTTGATTTTAACTGCAGATCGATGTAGATCCGGTTTTTTTTTTTTTTTATGTGTGTGTGTGTGTGTGTGTGTTTGTGTGTACAGATCGACTTATTTGTGTAGATCTTTCTCTCACTTTGTCTCGCTTTCTCTTAAAGCTCAGATTTTTGAGTTTGATTTTAACCGCAGATCGATGTAGATCTGGAGTGTTTTTTTTGTGTGTCTGTTCGTGTGTACAGATCGACTTATTGTGTAGATCTAAACTTTTGCTTCTTGGTTTTAGATACTTTTTTGTTCACATTTTTATCTTTTGATTTTTGAATTTGCTATTGTTTGGTGTTTGTTGCAGGAATATGATATTGGGGGAAAGTGGTGGTGCTGATGGGAAGTAACGGTGTTTCTGTGGTGGCGGCAGGCGGCAATGGTGGTGGTGGGCCGATGGTGAGCCAGTGGTGATGGTGGTGGTGAGGGCGGTGGTGGTGATGGGTGGAAAGAGAATGGTGATGAAGCTATGGAATTATGATGAACAATAAATTTTATTATAACTTAATGACAATCTCTTTAAAAAATGATTTGTGACTAATTATAAATGTTAAAGTTCTTAATCTTGCCTCATCATCACTTCTGGCAATAGTATAATTTTATTCCTTAATCCCCGTGTTCGGAAGGAAAATCCTAATTCAGGTGGGACGGAGGGATAGAGGGAGTATAAGTCATTTTAGGTTTTCAAGTCTGTTCCAAAATGTAATTCATTTTAGCTAGCTTTCTCTTCAATCTATGCACATTAACAGTATACTCCTTCCGTCCCAGTTTAAGGTTTTTACTTTCATTTTTTGTATGTTCCAGTTTAAGGTTTTTAGTTGCTTTATTTTTTAAATGACAAAAAAATGAATAGTGTTATGGACATTCTTATCCTCATAAAGTTCATATATTACAAAAATCTCATCACTTACCCATCTATTTTTCACTCACTTGCTTTATGAATTGATAATTACAGTATATCCTACAACCACTACTATTCTTAACTCTAGTTTGTCTTGATTCCTTAATAAACGTGCAAAATCAAACTAAAAACCTTAAACAAGATGGATGGAGTATTAAATATTGATTACTTATTTCGTTTTCCAATGTTAATCTATTTAATGTCTAATTGAAAATGAGGCAAAAAAGATAACTCAAAAAAAAAAGTACTATAACATATCCTTAAACATCAATTTTACGCAACAAAGAGTTTGGCCTTTGAAAATTAATTACTACGTATTGGCTTCTCTGGACAGCTAGAAATAAAAAGATTTTTGAGAATCTGGAAACTACTCCCCAGAATTTTAACAACAGTCTTCAAATGGAGGTTCACTCTTTTATGGAGACACATAAGCAAAACCCAAAACTTGCCTGTAAATTCTTACTACACATTGGATGGGATCCTTCTACATTTGTGGGAATTAAACTTAATGTTGATACCATAATAGAAGATGATATTTTCCCTTGAAATCTCATTGATCATTACCTTTGTTTAAATAGAATATTTTGCAAGAGATAATTATGGACTAGGATTTGATAATCACAATCCCATTATTCTAGACCCTATCTATAGTAACAATATATCTAACAATATACACAAGATGCTATACACTAGGAGACTATATACACGGCATATACATACACACACGTGCGTGTATTCTAACATTGATGACTCAATTTACCCGTTGTTTAATTATAACAATGAATTTCTCAGTTAGTAATATAATAAATGAGACATTCATTTCTTAGTTATTCACATATGAGTTTGAGTATAAGAACTGATACATTAATTTCTTAGTTGTTCGCACGTGACTTTAAGTATAATAGCTGAAACGTTAATTTCTCAGTTGTTCACACATGATTTGAGTATACTAACTGAAATTATGATACATACTCCATCTGTTTCAGTTTAAAATTTTACTTAAAAGGGCGTCTCATTTTAAGAGTCAAAATCCTAAAATGGAAAGTGAGTCCTACATATCATACTAACAACAATTATCCACCAACTCTTCTATACCCCACTTTCTCTCCTCTACCTAACTATCAACACACAACACATCACCTTTTCTTTAATTTTTAAACTCACCTATTTTTTGACTTTTAAAATGAGATTAAAATGGGACGGAGGGAGTACATTGCATTGAATGCCACCATCTTTAATGTAATGTCAAGATCTTGTACTACAGTAAATATCCAAATTTACTCTCCTTGTACACAACAATTAAATTTTCCATATCCTGGGTAAAGGACATTGGCTTCAGAATTACATTAATACCCATCAACCTTCTTCCTCAAGGGTGCCAGATAAAGGGCTTTCAGGTAATTTTCTCAACTACATATTAGCACCTTTACAGCTTTACTGATCTTCAATTTCTCAACTACACACATTAACTTTCTCAACTACTACAAAACAGACTCAATTCATTTCTCTTTATTATCTTTTGGCTTAAACTTTGTTTGCTCTCACCAACAGAAGAAAGGGGAATTGGTAAAACTTTGTGTAGAGTAATTAGCTTGAGAAGTTCAAATATGACTGACCTAGAAAAAAAGATCCCAGCTTTCTTCAAGGTTTACATCCCAGAATCATGTTCAGTGAGAATGGTAAGCTCTTGCATCATTGTGTACATATATATGTGTGTGCGCGCGCATATATATGTATACTCCCTCCGTCCCATAACGTTAAACTGACTAAACTTTGACCAACAATCTATATATAATATAGTGATCCTAATGAAAATTTAAAAATTGTTATTGAAAATATTATAAATAGTGATACAATAACACTTTTTAAATTTTCATTACAATCAATATATTATATTTAGATTGTTGGTCAAAGTTTAGTCAATTTGACCACTAGTATCACTTCTGTTGGGACGGAATGAGTATATGTGTGTGTCTGCATATATGTGCTTGAATGACTTGTTATATGTACAGTAAAAAAAAATGTGAGGATCATTTTGAGACGGAGGAGTTTTTTTTTTTTTTTTTTTTTTTTTAATGTTTTTGTAGCAAATTCCGCCTGGTTTTACTTGTTATATGAAGGGGAAGCTGAGAGATAGTCGAGCTTTTCTAAGGAATGGTCGTGGCAATGTTTGGGCGGTTGTTGTAATTAGAGAAGGCGGGGATTTATACTTTGAGAAAGGGTGGGTCAGATTTGTTGAAGATAATAAGGTGGAAAAGGGGGATTTCTTAGTTTTTCAGTTCCGTGGAGACAATTTCTATGATTTTATGCATCTTGGCACCAGTGGTTGCCAGAAAGAAACTGATGAGGAAGAAAAAGATAATGAAGATGAGGATGAAGATTACATTGATGAGGAAGGTAATTAGATACTCCGTCCGTCTCAAAATACTTGTAGTTAAAAGGAGTTAAAATTTGTCCAAAATATTTGTAGTTTTGGTATTGTCAAGAAATTTTGATCCTTCTTTACAAATTATACTCTGATTTATGATTATTCAGTGTCATAGTAAAAGCATTTAATTGCTTAGGTAATTTTTTTTAGGGTAATTTATTCTATTAGACATATATTTGATTGCATTTCTTAATATGTGTGAGATCTCTATAACTACAAGTATTTTGGGACGGGTGGAGAAGCTTCTGTTGGTACTAAAACCAGATTCATTTCTCTCTCACACAAATTCACACACACACACGCATCGGATGGCTAATGTTTCATCAGATTTTTCAGCAAGGAATAAAGGAAAAGCTGGTGTGGAATATGAAGGTGGATCAAAGAAGAGTATTAAAAGGAAAATACTAGCAACTATCTTCAACACAGGTCTGATTAACCCACCCAGGAATCCCTATTTTGTTGCTCAACCAACGAAACATAATGACTTGGTAACGGATATATATATATACACTATATGTTGTCATAACTCTTCTAATAATGTGTAAAGCTATATATGGTGTTAACAATATTTGGGTATATTTATTTGCAGCATATCCCATATGGTGTGATCAATGACCATAGACTCGTAATCCCAGAGAAGATTATCATCAGTAGCCAAGACGGGTGGGAATTCACGGCAAAAGTCACCACCAGGCGAGACGGCAGGAAATGCATAGCTGATGGATGGAGAGCTTTTCAGGCTCACTACCGAGTGAAAAAGGAGGAGTGGTGCCTCTGCGAATTTGTTCCGCCTGAAAACCACAAGTTACTCTTACGTGTCCTCCATTTCCATGCAGGGAAATGGATTCCAAGGACATGAAGCTAAAATCGGTTTGGAGATGGGGAAAACATAATTAGCTTTATGGGTACTTTTACGGAATTTCCATGTTCTAAATCATTTTTAATTGTACTCCTTCCGCCCTTCCCTTTTTAATTATCCCCGTGAAAATATAAAACTTGTTATTGAATACTATTATGTAATGTTATGCAACTGAAACGCGCCTTGGTTGCTATTTCACTTCGACGATTCTTATTGAGGAAGTACAACAAAATTACAGGTTCCGATTACACAAAAAGGGTGAGGAAAGCATACCTTATAATAAGATGCAGCCTAATAGAGCAAGAACTTTGTGCAGAAAATCAAACTCCAGGAACCAAATTCCCTTTATGGGATCGCAGATTCATAATATGAACAAAATAGAGATGGATAAAGTTAAAACCAGAATTAATATGGAGGAAAAACAAATGTATTTCTCATAACAAATGCATTTCTCGTCTGTTTCTCTGTACAAGTGCCGGCTATATACATGATGTCCTACGATTTAAGATCAATTGCAATCTCTACTTTCTAGCTAACAATATATTGCTATCACTTACAAAGAAGGAAAGAAAATAACTCTAAAACTAACACGATATACATGAGATATCGGAATAATTACAAGAACATGGAACATACTACACATTCGATTGCACCAAAGGTAATATACCATGAAGTGACAACATGATGTAACGTACTTTTGATTCTCATTGCAAATAAGGTAACCAAGTTGGATGACGTTAACTTTCAATAACGGAATGAAACAACTTGTTAAGTAAACTAACTAATAATTATGGCTTAGTTGACATACACAGTTGATGATGTTAATGTGGAAACATGAGGGGTAAAAGTATAAAAATGATACTTATCATCCTAAATTATGAATAACATACTCATATAATTTATCCCCCAAATAAGAAAAAACATAAAACCCTCATCTCCCTTTTCCTCTCCCAGCATCCCTGATTATTTTTCTTTACTGGAATGATTCTATTGATTGAGATGTTGGAATCGAAAAGCCCACGCGGACCGGGCTCAGAAGGTAAACCGGGCACGAGCCAAACCGGAGTCAATCGAGAACCGGTTCAAGCCAAACCAGTAGATCCAACCTCGTCATTTCCTTAGCAATGTCGAGGTCGAGCAGCAGTTACGAGCCGAGATGAGCTCTCGGACTAGTTCTCAACCTCCCGGGGCCGCCACCTCGGCGAGCTCGACATCCCCTCGGCGAGTTCGCAATAAAGGCATCATTAATGACCTGCATGGATCCATCCTATCGCATTAAATGCCCGATGGTATTCCTTGACTACCAACCCTGTATGGCGCCGAACCTGTCACATCAAGACATCCTCTGGTCAGAGCCTGTCCTGTCCGGACTGCCGACCTATCCTATGGTGACACATGGCCTGGTTGGTAAAGTTTATGCCTAGACCAAAGGTCAGACCACTGGGCAAAAAGGGGTAATATATAAGCCCTTTTCTACCTCTCTCTCAGGTATGACCAATACCTTACACACTAAAAAGACACAGAGAACCCTACTCTTCTATCCCAAGGCATTCAAAGCCTTGTTCTTAGTCCTTCAAGAGAATCTTACTCTTACGCCCGAGGGTCTAAGCTGGGATCAAACCCGGCCTTGACCTTGCCGGTTTTGTTGTCTTTGTTGTGTTACTGGTGAACCGTTGATAAAAAGTCAGATATCCATCCCATTCCGTGACCCCAATTTCTGTGGCGTCATCAGTGGTTCCATTGCCGGGAAATGATTAACTATTAGTAGTAATCTTTTTTTATGGAAGAATAGTATCTCTCGATACCTTCAGCATTTGTCAGTTCCTCACGAACGCAAAAACAACCTCTTTCATTTAAGCGTCTAAAAATGACTGGAAACGGAAAAAAGCCAACCCAAACACATGAGCTAGTCACCCCTTCATCCAACAGGCCTATAGCCGCGTTTAAAGGTCGGTCAGTCCATGATCGGATCGGAAATAGGAGTAGGTCATCTAAGAGCCCAACTCAAAAAAGGAAAGAGTCAGATCTGAGGGCGCAGATCGTCACCTCCAAAGGCACAAAAGCACCACCACCTGTGACGGACCAAAGAAAGCTCATGTTAGCGGCCCTTCAGGAACAATCATGGTTGGTGGCACAATAATTGAATATCAATGCTCAAACCATTAAACTGTTGGAAGAAGATGACAGGGCCCAAAAGGTTGGAAAGTCCTACAGGGACAAACCAGGCCCTAGCAGATTCCAGAGCGAAAATGTCAATGACATCTCTGATGATAATGATGATGAATATTATGATCAGGAAGACGAGGAGGAGCAAAAAGGTGAACCTGAAGGTGAGGGAGAATCCCAACAAAGAAGGAATCCTTCCTCCTCGAAAATCAAACATCATAGAACCCCAACCAAAACCAACGCCAGGAGAATCACTCGAGAAACCCGAAGCGGCAAGACCTCGGGAACTCAGGGAATAACCCCCGCTATAGAAAAAATGATTAAGGAGCTGTGGAAAGAGCAGAATGTGGGGCCGAAAAAGAGTGCGTCGACACTAGATGCCTTCACCGACTGGATCAAGAACTCTCCCATCATTAAAGGCCGCCTCCCTACCCAAGACTCATACTTAGGGGCCACGAGCGCGAAAATCCATGTGGGACAGTTCGAGGTCCAAATGTCCCTTTATACGAACTCGGAGACTATCAAGTGCAAAGCCCTGTCATCAACTTTACAGGGAAAAGCGTTGGCCTGGCTCTTAGCCCACAACCAAGGCTCGATCACCAGTTATGACATGTTGAGGAGCAACTTCCTCAATTCTTTTGCCGGAGCAGGGGTAACCGCGAGGCCAAAAGAAGACCTGATCCGGATTAGACAGCAAACCCACGAAAGCACTGCTTCATACATCACCTGTTTTCAAAAAATGATGGTGCAGATAGTTGACTTGGAAAGAAGGGACATCGAGTTGTGTTTCATGGGAGGACTGTCATGCCAAGCCCTAAAAACAGAATTCTCATTCTGAAAACCAAGTGGAGTATAGGAAATGTATGAAAGGGCAATGGCTGTAGCAGGCTCAGAAGAACCTTATGTTCTCGAGGTGGCCCGAAAGCCAGTAAAAGAACGGATCAAGTTCAAAACGGAGCCTGAGCCTAGCTCGCGGCCCGGAAGGAACCAAACTCGGCGGACCGACACGTTCAAAAACAGTTTTACTCCCTTTACGGCCCCAAGAGAGGTGGTTATGAGGTCGGTTGAATTACCAGCCCCGCCTCCGATGAACAGACCCGCGTGGCAGCGTGACCCAAATCAGTATTGTACGTATCCTATGGATCACAGGGATTCCATGGAAAACTGTATGAACCTGAAAAAGGCATTACAAGGGCAAGTGGACCAAGGGAAGTTAAAAGAATGGGTAGCGAGAACAAAAAATAATGGGAATAACAAAGGTCCTGGAAAAAAGACCGTCGAGCCCGATCCCGAAGGAGAAAACAGACGACTCCGCATCGACTTCATCGGGGTCGAACCGGCCAGCAACACCCAGTTGGAAACTCAAATAAGGAGACTTGAAATGGTATATTTGATTCCTCCCATTCCTCAAGAAGAGGAAGAAGTGATATCCTTCAAGCGATTCTCTGCCACATTATTTCATTCCACCCAGCCACTCACCATTGATATCGCTATTGGGCGTGCCGACATCGGAAGAATTTTAATAGACATAGGGACATCAAGAGATATCCTGTATTACCACTGTCTGGAAAAGATGGGCATGAAAGAGGCAAAGCTAGCACCCTATGCAGGTCTGTTAGAAGGTTTCACAAACCATACAGTCAAAGTGATAGGTACAATTGAGTTCGAAGTGATGATTGGAGCGAAGGAATTCACCAAGACTGCCAAAGTAAATTTCATGGTGATTGACCTGAAGTCACAGTTCAACGCCATTTTGGGAATAACGGCCCAGGCAGCCTTAGGAATTGTAGCATCCATCCCCCATCAAAAGATAAAGTTAAGTACCCCGGCCAGAGTAGCCTGTATCAAAAATAGGCCGGAAGACTTGTTGAGTGGAATTCTGAAAGGAAAGCGAGCCGAGGCAGCGACAACCAACTCGGTGAAGCCTAAACTAAATGAAACCACTATGGCAATAATTCCCGAGGTCAGCACCAAGGAGAATTTGCACATCGGGAAAATTTCTTTCCACTCCACCAGGGCCGAGGTGAGGAAGAGCAGGAAACAGAAAAGGAACGAGCCACAGATTAATCTCGTCCTCGAAACCCTTATCGACCGCGAGGTCCCTGACATATTGCCCAATGATGAGCTAGAGGAGGTGATAATCAACCCCGACTATCCGGAGCAGAAAGTCAAGGTCGTCCTGGAAATTGACCCACAGGAAAGGAAACAAATAATTGATGTGCTTCGTAGAAATATGGACGTCTTCGCTTGGAGGGTAGAAGACATGAGGGTATAAGTGAGGAAGTAATTATTCATAAACTCAATGATAGCGATGCCTTTACCCCAATTAAACAAAAGCCTTATTATTTCGCGCCAGAAAGAAGGGCAGCCATACAGGAAGAGGTGGAAAAATTGGTGAAGGCAGGAATCATAGAGGAAATTTTATACCCCAAATGGATGTCGAACATGGTCATGGTTGCAAAAGCCAGTGGAAAGCTAAGAATGTGTGATGGATAAAATTCCAAGTAATAAATACCTAGCAAGCGCACTAGTTACCGATGTAGTAACGCGCGAAAGCGAGGGTCGATCCCACAGAAACTTGTTGGATAAACGAGTAAACTTAATTAGTGCAAATAGTAACCAGAGGGGGGTTTTGATTTGATTTTATTTTACTAACAAAAAACTGAAATTAAATACTAATTAACAAAGCAATAATCAACTAATAACGAAGTAAACAGATTAAAGAGATTCACGGGTTGGATTTCACACTATCATCCTTCTATGTTATTTTAAAATAAAGTTATTGATTCATTCCAGGGTTCGTTCACTTCTTGTAAAGGTTGGGACGGTGAGGCGGCCGGATTACAATCTTTTTCTCTTTATCTAATCACACTTCGCAAATCAAGTCCATGTAATTATTTAAAAAGTTATTAAGTTCTCAAGAACAATTGAACCTATATTCACTTGATTTCTATCACGGCATCAAATAAATATAATACTCAAAGCATTGGTCTACGCTTTAATCCCCAAATCAATGGCGGAGTTAAAACCCTAAATTGTTAAAAAGGCCAATAATGACTAGTTCAATAATTGAAACCCTCAAAACTTGATTAAAAATACTTTGAACAACTAGAATGAAATCAATATGAATAAAACGTTTATAACATAGAATTAGATAGTGTTTTACATCCAACCCATGAATTAAAAACTTAGCTACTCATCAACCTAGCAATAAACACAAGAATATAAAAAAAAAAATCATAAACCTGGATAAACGCTTGATGATGAATAATCTCCCAAATCTTGTTTACAATCTTCAAACTTAAGAAAAACCTAAAACAAAGCATCCTAAAACTAAAGGCTGCAGTCTAATATTTATACATAGAGAAAACTAGGGCCAAAAGTAGGGAAAATTGAGTTAAAACCCGACTGGCACAGGAAACCCGAAAACCGTACGGAACAAGCAAGCGGGCGCCTGTACCTAGTCAAGCGGGCGCCTGGAAAATACAGAAACTTTGCTTTTCCGGATTTTGATGTAAGCGGGCGCCTAGAATAACATGAGCGAGTGCCTGAAATCCCATAAGCGGGCGCCTGGACTTGCATAAGCGGGCGCCTGGACTTGTTTCCAGCTTTTCCTTCTTTTCTTCTTGACTTTGACCACGACTGACTTTGACTCTTGATGTTGACCCGACCTTGGTCTTCCACACTTTAAGCTCTCGGACTTTGTAATTACATAATAACACTAAAAGTGTTCCAAAATACACAAATCCTAACAAAGTTCCTTAATTACATAAAGACCAAGACTACATCAATTCTATTCTAAATTACATCAAAAAGTCCAGAAAAACAACATGAAGATGTAGATAATATATACATGAAAAACCATCCATCAAATTCCCCCATGTTTAGACCATTACTCGTCCCTGAGTAATATTCCTAACCCCGCTTCTAAACACCGGTCTAATTAGCATAGCATGAGAGAAAATGATACCTATCACCTCTACAACCCCATCTAACAAGTCACGATAGAAGCAACACACATGGAGTGTAAGAAACTCCGCTCCTTATAACTCCCAAAAACACAAATACGACTGGCCCTAATTGATAGCACACCCATGATAAGAAAATAACACGCCATCCAATTAGGGCCCACAAAAAGCTAGGGAAACTAGAATGACCTATGTTTCTCCCACGCTTATCTTTCACTCTAGGATAATCCTTAGCAATGATTTACCTCATAAAAACTCCAACGCCCCCTTATAACTCCACAAGAAATATGAGGATTTTCTATCCTATTCGCCTCTAACCAAACCTCCTACACCTAACAGGAATCCTACCCAATTCTCCGAACCTCCCTTAGGACGCCACGCCAAGTACAAACAATAACTCACTCCATTTCTCTCCTTTTGCCTAGGCGCCTTTTCGGGTTTTCACCTAGCCTCTCTTTTCTTTTTCAAATTTTTTTTTTTTGACTAACTATACAACAAGTGATCATATGCATCCAATAAACAGGTATTCCCACCCCCAACTAATTATGAGCATTGCCCCCAATGCTCTCACAACGAAGCTCAAAAGAAAAAAAGGAATGGAAATACCTCGCGCCACTCACTGCGGGGGAGGTCCAAAAATATGGTCCCAAGAACCAGGCATGCCCGAACCTGAACCAGACCCCTGATCCGGTCCACTCATCGGCTCATCCCATGAAGCTCCAGCCCACGAACTGCTCGGAGGTGGCATATACGGAGAAGGAGGTGGTGGGTAAAACGTCGGGGGAAACTGCTCCCCAGGGAAGTGATGCGCCATCATCCGGCGTCTGTAATACTGCTCCTCCTGAAGGTTACCATAAAATGCCTCCTCCATCTTCCTCAACCGCTCATCAAGCTCATCCTCGCGGTTCTGCCTGTGATAATCAGCTAAGAGCTGCTGCTGGTGGTACCCGTCTATCTTCTCCTCCAACCCCTGCATCCGCTCAAACATACCATGACTAAACTCCCTTTGGGTCATCGGGATATCCTCCTCAACATTGGCCGCCCGGCCACTGCTTCCCTGCTTTCCTACCGGATATGAACTACCACCCTCCATAGATGTCTTCGTCACAGTAGTTCCAGCCACCAAATTCTTCTGAACCCCTGACAATGAAACCCCCGCCTTCTCCATTAACCGAGTGATCATGATTGGAAAAATGAAGTTACTGTGACCCATATTGATAGCCCTCTCAACGACATCATTCATCATTATGGCCCCAATATCCACCGGCAACCTCTTCACCATCACATACAACAGGGGGGCCCGTGTCCAGTGCACTTCTTGATAATGTCCAGTGGGCATTATTCTCTCACAAATAAATCTGTAAATGGCTTTCAGCTCAAACCTCAAAGCACTCACATGGAACATATACCCATTCTTGAAATAACTGGGATCTAGCTGAAACCCAAAGGCCTCCGATAGTTTAGGATACGCACCCAACAAATTGTCATGCAACTCACCCCTCAATTTCCAATAGGCACATTCCTCCTCTGCAACTCCCATGGACATCCCGTATAACTCGTTTATAGTGGCATCAGTGAAATCCACATCACACCCCCTCACTCGTACACTCCCGGCCTCAGATGCCGAGTCCAAATTAGCATAAAACTCCCGCACCAACAAGCTAACTCCCGCTCGAGCTGGCTTTGCCGCTAATTTATTCAATTTATAAAAAGCAAACAACTCTTGCAGCCCACAACTCTTAAAATCAAACCCCCTTTCAACTGTATCCCCATTACCCTTCTTAGAATCAAAGAAGTCTTGTGACTTCCTCGAGACAAACCGAGCACTATCATAATCCAATTCAACAGGGGGAGGGGGAGCACGGCCTTTTCCTTTGGGAGGCATACTTAATATTCACCAACAAAACTAAAAATTCTGGAAATTTTCTTACCGGACAGTCGCCGGAAAACCTCGCCGGAGTTTGAGAAGATGACCGACCTAGATGAAGCTTTCCCTTATGAACACTTTTCCTTCCTTGAATACCTCGAATTCCCACTCTATGATGCCCAATTTCTCCCTTTTTCACGATATTTAGAAACTTTCAAACCTCCTCAAGACTTGGGATTCAATGGACTTCTTGGGTTGATTTCTTGCAATGTATGGAGGAAGAAGGTTGGGCAATTCGAATTTGGTGATTTAGAGGGATGAAGATGGTGATTTGTGGGAGGAATTGTAGAGAGAAGGGGAGGGAGGATCGGTTTTTAGAGAGAGAGAGAGTTAGGGATTTTAATTTTTTTGGGGGAAAAACCACTTTTTGGGGCTTTTACCCCGGCATTCTGGGTTTTCCGCATTCCGAGCGGGCGCCTGTGACCTACCAGGCGGGCGCTTGGTTTAACCAGAAACATTACTCTATCAAAATCCCATGTAAGCGGGCGCCTGCCTCACCCCAAGCGGGCGCTTGGTCTCTTTTTTTTTTTTTTTTTTTTTTTTTTTTCGCCTCGCTTGGTTGGACTTCTTTTCTGCACATCACCACAAACAAACATCACAAGCGTAATATCCATTATGAAAAATAAAAATAAAGATGACTCAAAGAATAAAAATATTTTTGGAGGGTGACACTATTTACACTCCCCTATAAATCCACAAACTCGGAGAGATCCATGAAGGATGACACGGACTAAACTTTTGACCGCACTTTCATTGCCTACGTTCTCCCTAGGACAATAAGGAGCTCAGGTCACCGTAGTTCGAACCGACCCAAAAATAAAAGACACGAAAGCAATACATAATTAATAATATATATATATATTTTTTTTTTTTTGAATTTATGAATACCATCACCCCCAAACTTAGAACATGCTATGTCCTCATTGCATCAAAAGTAAACATGCTCCCAAGCTAAGAATGATGATAGACTGAAATAAAAGACAACAAATAAAATGATACATGGTTGGGTTACCTCCCAACAAGCGCCTTTGTTTTAAAGTCGTTGGCTCGACATCATGCCACATGGGAGTTAATTGGCCTTCTCTGGATCCACCAACTCGATCACCTCTACCTCTTCATCAATAGCCACCCCTCATAATAAGGTTTCACCCGGTGTCCATTAACTTTGAACAAGTTTCCCGTTTTCAAATTCTTAAGCTCGACTGCTCCATGTGGGAATACTTTCACCAACTCAAATGGCCCCGTCCACTTGGAACGCAGTTTACCCGGGAATAACCTCAAACGAGAGTTGAAAAGGAGAACTTTCATACCCGGCCTCAAATCTTTTGGCTTCAATTGCTTGTCATGGTATCTTTTAGTTCTCTCTTTATAAAGTTTGGCACTTGCATAACTATCTTGCCGCAATTCGTCAAGTTCATTCAAAGTGAGCAATCTCTTCTCGCCCGCGGCATCCATATCCATATTCAACTCTTTCACTGCCCAAAATGCCTTGTGCTCCATCTCAACCGGTAAATGGCATTCCTTCCCATACACAATCCGGAAAGGACTCATGCCAATAGGAGTCTTGTATGCCGTCCGGTATGCCCATAATGCATCGCTCAACTTTAGAGCCTAATATTTGCGGTTCGGATGCACCGTCTTTTCAAGGACCCCTTTTATTTGTCTGTTGCTTACCTCCACTTGTCCTGAGGTTTGAGGATGATAAGCTGTGGCTAATTTATGAACCACCCCATATTTCTTCAACACATTGTTGAACATTCGGTTGGTGAAATGTGTTCCTTGATCACTTATGATTGCTCGTGGCACTCCATACCTGCTAAAAATATTTTCACAAACAAACTTGGAAACCACATTAGCATCGTTAGTCCGGGTGGCAATAGCCTCCACCCACTTTGACACATAATCCACCGCAACCAATATATAAACAAAACCATGGGATGGGGGAAGCGAACCCATAAAATCAATACCCCACACATCAAATATATCAACAACTAAATTAAAGTGTTGCTCATCTCTTTGACCAATGCCACCAGTCTTCTGGCATCTATCACACCTCTTACTGAACTCACATGCATCTCTAAATATGGTGGTCCAATACAAACCGTCTTGGAAAATTTTTCTAGCGGTCTTTTGACCACTAAAATGCCCACCACATTGAAGCTCATGACAAAAACGCAACACACTCTCTTGTTCATGCTCAGGGACACGTCTTCTCAAAAGCTTATCAGGACAAATCTTCCACAAATAAGGATCATCCCAAATGTAATGCTTCACATCCGATTTAAACTTTCGTTTTTGATCGTATGTGAAATGCGGTGGCATAATGTTAGAAACAATAAAATTCACAAAATCCGCATACCAAGGCTCATGAACATGTAAAGCAAATAGTTGCTCATCCGGAAAATTTTCATTAACCGGAATCGCACCATCTATCACATTAGTAAAAGTAAAGTCCTCTAGCCTAGATAAGTGATCTGCCACCACATTTTCGGTCCCCTTTTTGTCTTTTATTTCTATGTCAAACTCCTGTAGTAGGAGCATCCACCTAAGGAGTCTAGGTTTAGCATCCTTTTTATTTAACAAGTATTTTAATGCAGCATGATCAGAGTAGATAATCACCTTAGACCCAAGCAAGTAAGAACGGAACTTTTCAAGAGCAAACACAACTGCTAAAAATTCTTTTTCAGTGGTAGTATAATTCAGTTGTGCATCATTTAAGGTTCTACTTGCGTAATGAATCACATGAGGCAATTTATCCACTCTTTGCCCCAAAACAGCCCCAATTGCAAAATCTGATGCATCACACATGATCTCAAATGGTAGAGACCAATTGGGACCGGATAGAATGGGGGCACACGTCAACTTCTCCTTCAGCAGATTGAAGGCCTCTAAACACTCTTGGTCAAAGATGAACTCGGTGTCCTTAGCCAGCAGGTTACATAAAGGCTTACAAATTTTTGAAAAGTCTTTTATGAAACGCCTATAAAAACCTGCATGGCCTAGAAAACTTCGCACACCCTTAACCGATATAGGGGGAGGCAATTTTGAAATCACATCGATTTTAGCCTTGTCTACCTCAATCCCCTTATTTGACACCAAATGCCCTAACACAATGCCATGCCTCAGAAGAAAATGACATTTTTCCCAACTAAGGGTCAAATTTGTCTCGCAACAACGTTTTAGGACCAATGTCAGATTCTCAAGGCACCTATCAAAACTGTCACCGAATACCGAGAAGTCATCCATGAAGACTTCGACACATCGCTCGATTAAATCAGAGAAGATGGAGGTCATACACCTTTGAAAAGTCGCAGGTGCATTACAAAGCCCAAAGGGCATCCTCCTAAATGCGAATGTGCCAAAAGGACAAGTAAAAGTGGTCTTGGCTTGATCCTCTGGTGCAATGGGGATTTGGTTATACCCCGAAAAACCATCCAAGAAACGGTAATACTCATGTCCGGCTAACCTCTCAAGAATCTGATCAATAAAGGGCAAAGGGAAGTGATCTTTCTTTGTTGCAGCATTCAGTTTGCGCAAATCTATGCACATTCTCAGACCAGTCACTTCCCTCTTTGGCACTTCTTCTCCCTTTTCATTAGTGGTGACCGTGTAGCCCGATTTCTTAGGAACGACTTGAACCGGTCTCACCCACTCACTATCAGCAACGTCATAGATAATGCCTGCATCCAATAATTTTAGGACCTCTTTCCTAACTGCCTCCTCCATGTGAGGATTTAGCCTCCTCTGTCTCTCTCTAGACAGCTTAGCACCATCTATGAGATTAATTTTGTGCATGCACATGGAGGGACTTATACCCTTAATATCTGCTAAGGTCCACCCTATGGCCTGCTTGTGCTCACGAAGCACTTTGATCAACTTGGCCTCTTGATCTAGGGTCAAATCGGAGGCAATTATCACGGGCAAAGTCTCTCCCTCCCCAAGAAAAACATACTTTAAATTGGAAGGAAGAGCTTTCAGCTCAAGAGATAGAGGGGTTACAATAGAAGGCACCGACTTCTCATTGAAGTGGCCTAGGGGGTGAAACGGGCCATCACTAGGATGGTGTTCGTCGGCCTTTTCCACAGCCATCAGTTGAACATCCGCATTATCCCTAAGTTTCTCACCGCCAGTTGACAACAAAGACTCTAACTCCCCACAGTCTCTCTCATGCCATAAGACTTCACTCACATAATCCTCAACAATATCCACACAGTTACAAGACTCATCATCTATGGGACTTTGCATGACATCAAACACAGATATTTCTATTTTCTCATTAGCCACACACATAGATAGAGTCCCATCACCCACATTAATGATGGTGTTAGTAGTAGCCATAAATGGACGCCCAAACAATATGGGAGAATCCTGACTATTCCCAACACCATTCACAGTCTCAAGCACAACAAAATCCACAGGGATAATCAAATTGGCTACCTGCACCAAAACATCCTCCACAATTCCCAATGGCCTCTTGATTGAACGGTCGGCCAATTGCAAGGTCATTGTGGTGGGTTTTAGCTCCGGTAAACCCAACTCAAGATACAAATGATGAGGTAACAAATTAATGCTAGCACCGAGATCTAACATTGCCTTCACCTTTTTAGAGTCCCCCATAGATATAGAAATGTTAAAACTTCCGGGGTCTTTCAATTTAGGTGGGAGGTTCTGTTGTACCACAGCACTAGCACTTTCTCCCATAATCAACTTCTCATCATTCCCATACTTGGGTTTCCTGGAGTTAAGTTCTTTGAAAAACTTTGCATAAGCTGGGATATTTTTAATGACATTTAACAAAGGAAGATTAATATTCACTTTTGAAAACATGTCATATAAATCAGACATTTGCTTATCCAGCTTACTTCTCATGAATCTACCAGGAAACGGTACAGGAGGTACATATGGCTTGGGGGTGGAAGAATCAGTAACATGAATTTCCCCCATGCCATTAGTACTCTTACCAACAACATTCTCAACAACAGGTGGTTCGGCAGTTTCAGAAGAAGAGTTAGGACATACCTCATTACTTACCTGTTTGCCATTTCTCAGAGTCATAATGGCCTTGGCTTTCTCCCCTTGACTAGGGAAGGTTCCTGGTTTATGCCCTTGCTGACCCACAGCTAGTTGACCAATCAGGGTCTCCAGCTTTTTGTTGAGAGTATCCTGCTGCTTCTCACGCTGTTCCATCATCATCTTCATTTGTTGTTGCTCTTGCATCATGGACCTCATCATATCCTCCAGTGATTGCTTAGGCTGTTGTTCTGGATTCCCTTGTGGGGGAGGAGGATAAAGAGGTTTCTGCTGCTGGTACTGAATTCCTGGGTTACCCCTCCAAGAAAAATTGGGGTGGTTTTTCCAATCTGGATTATAAGTATTAGAATACATACCACCTTGATTTTGCCTTGGGGGATACCCTTGCATCGCATTTACTTGTTCAGAATCAAACTGTGCAACAACTGGACAACCATTAGTAGCATGAGTGTTAGATCCACAATTAGCACAGAAATCAGATACCACATTAGCAACTGAGGAAGACATATTAGAATTCATTTTAGCCATGTTTTGGTTTAACAAAGACACCTGCCTAGCGAACTCATCCATACCACTCAACTCATGCACTCCCCTTGGTTTCCCTCTAGAGCCTTTTTCTTGCGAATTGGCCCCCAACATCTCAAATAATTCTTGGGTTTGGTCAACAGTTTTGGCTCCTAGAAAGCCGCCTGCTGCATTATCGACCATAGCTTGGTCTGCTGCAGTTAACCCACCATAAAATATTTGATGTAAAAGGGCCTCAGGAAAAGCATGATGGGGGCACTGCACTTACAACATTTTGAACCTATCCCAAGCCTCATAAAATGGCTCACCTACCTCTTGAATAAACCCTATGATTTTCTGTCTAAAGGTGGCCAAAGTAGCATGCGGGAAAAATTTCTTTAAGAATGCATCATGCAACCCATCCCATGTAGTGATACTCCTAGCAGGAAGTAACATAAGCCAAGTTTTAGCTGCCCCTTGAAGAGAGAAAGGAAAATACTTAAGTCTTAATTGTTCATCAGTAACCCCCTCTTTTACAGGGAATCCTGATATAATCATCATGTACTCTCTCAAGAAGTTCAAAGAGTCTTCAGCGGGAAGACCCTGAAACTTGGGCAACTGACTGAAGTAATGCCCCTTCGCCTCATAAGATTTTAGCGGCCTCAGTCAGGACAATACATGACACTGATGTGTCAACCTTAGGTCTAGCATATTCTTTCATTAAGGGATTAGCCATTACAACTTCAATTTCTTCTCCCCCGGTGGAAGAAGTTTCAAATCACTTAAAAATACCTCTGTCTCGGTGACAGAAGCTTCAGACTCAGACTCAGAAATAGGGGGAATTCCCCTGTCAAGTCTATCGATATTATCGTCCAAAGGAACCAACTCGGGGTTCAATGAACGCCTACCAAACATACACCGACTAAATTAACTTGTAAATCAAAACAAGTCCCCGGCAACGACGCCAAAAACTTGATGGATAAAATTCCAAGTAATAAATACCTAGCAAGCGCACTAGTTACCGATGTAGTAACGCGCGAAAGCGAGGGTCGATCCCACAAAAACTTGTTGGATAAACGAGTAAACTTAATTAGTGCAAATAGTAACCAGAGGGGGGTTTTTGATTTGATTTTATTTTACTAACAAAAAAACTGAAATTAAATACTAATTAACAAAGCAATAATCAACTAATAACGAAGTAAACAGATTAAAGAGATTCACGGGTTGGATTTCACACTATCATCCTTCTATGTTATTTTAAAATAAAGTTATTGATTCATTCCAGGGTTCGTTCACTTCTTGTAAAGGTTGGGACGGTGAGGCGGCCGGATTACAATCTTTTTCTCTTTATCTAATCACACTTCGCAAATCAAGTCCATGTAATTATTTAAAAAGTTATTAAGTTCTCAAGAACAATTGAACCTATATTCACTTGATTTCTATCACGGCATCAAATAAATATAATACTCAAAGCATTGGTCTACGCTTTAATCCCCAAATCAATGGCGGAGTTAAAACCCTAAATTGTTAAAAAGGCCAATAATGACTAGTTCAATAATTGAAACCCTCAAAACTTGATTAAAAATACTTTGAACAACTAGAATGAAATCAATATGAATAAAACGTTTATAACATAGAATTAGATAGTGTTTTACATCCAACCCATGAATTAAAAACTTAGCTACTCATCAACCTAGCAATAAACACAAGAATATAATAAAAAAAATCATAAACCTGGATAAACGCTTGATGATGAATAATCTCCCAAATCTTGTTTACAATCTTCAAACTTAAGAAAAACCTAAAACAAAGCATCCTAAAACTAAAGGCTGCAGTCTAATATTTATACATAGAGAAAACTATGGCCAAAAGTAGGGAAAATTGAGTTAAAACCCGACTGGCACAGGAAACCCGAAAACCGTACGGAACAAGCAAGCGGGCGCCTGTACCTAGTCAAGCGGGCGCCTGGAAAATACAGAAACTTTGCTTTTCCGGATTTTGATGTAAGCGGGCGCCTAGAATAACATGAGCGAGCGCCTGAAATCCCATAAGCGGGCGCCTGGACTTGCATAAGCGGGCGCCTGGACTTGTTTCCAGCTTTTCCTTCTTTTCTTCTTGACTTTGACCACGACTGACTTTGACTCTTGATGTTGACCCGACCTTGGTCTTCCACACTTTAAGCTCTCGGACTTTGTAATTACATAATAACACTAAAAGTGTTCCAAAATACACAAATCCTAACAAAGTTCCTTAATTACATAAAGACCAAGACTACATCAATTCTATTCTAAATTACATCAAAAAGTCCAGAAAAATAACATGAAGATGTAGATAATATATACATGAATAACCATCCATCAATGTGCGTCGAATTCACCGACGTAAATAAGGCATGCCCAAAAGATTGTTTCCCTCTACCTCGCATTGATCGACTAGTGGACTCAATTGCGGGACATCGGATCCTAAGCTTCATAGATGCATACTCCGGATACCATCAGATCAAAATGGCACCAGAAGACTATGCTTCCACATGTTTTTACGCTGCCAGTAAGACGTACTGCTATCTGATGATGCCATTTGGGCTCAAGAATGTCGGCGCAACATATTCAAGAATGATTGCCATAGTTTTCAAAGACCAATTAGGCAAAAACATTGAGGCGTACATAGACGACATGGTGATCAAAACCAAGGCGAGATCTCACGAGGTAGATCTCAAAGAAACATTCGAGAACCTACGCCGCAATAATATGAAGCTAAATCCGAGCAAGTGCGCCTTCGGTGTCCGAGTTGGAAAGTTTTTGGTTTTATGGTCAACCAGAGAGGTATTGAAGCTAATCCTGAGAAGATACAGGCCCTCATCGACATGACTCCGCCTCGATCTATCAAATATGTCCAACAGTTGAATGGAAGAATCACGGTACTGGGCCGCTTTATCTCAAGATCTGCGGAAAAATGCCTACCCTTCTTCAAAACTTTAAAAGTAGGTAAAGGATTTGAGTTTTGGGTCAGCCACCTCTCTTGAGCAGCCCAAAAGACGGAGAAGAGCTTTTGTTTATTTAGCCGCTACTGACCTGGCAGTAGCCGCTGTTCTTGTAAGGGATGAATATAACTCTCTAAAACCAGTTTATTATGTATCTAAGGCATTGTCCGCCGTAGAAGGACGCTATCTTAATGTTGAAAAATTAGCGTACGCCTTGCTTGTCGCAGCTCAGAAATTATGAGCTTACTTTTCTGCACACCCCATACTGTGCTCACGGATTCACCATTGAGAAGGGTCTTGCATAAGCCTGAATCCTCAGGAAGACTTATGACTTGGGAAATTGAATTAATAGAGTTCCAAATAACTTATGACCCAAGAAAAGCAATCAAAGCACAAGCTCTCGTCGACTTCATCGCAGAAACCTCATTCCGACTCGAGGAAGCTTAGCACAGCAAGGAAGATGGGAAATCAAAACAAACGGACATGCTGAATAAGACGGGATCCAGCTCGCAATCAAATAGACCAAATCAATGTTGGACCCTGTATGTTGATGGGTCATCTAGCAAAACAATCAGTGGAGCATGAATACTATTGATCTCCCCGGAGCAAGACCGGTTTAAAAGAGCTTTAAGGTTCAAGTTTGAAGCCTCAAACAATCAAGTGGAATATGAGGCGTTGATAGGATGACTAGAGTTGGCCGGTGACATGAATGTACCCAACATAATCATAACTGGGGATTCTCAGTTGGTGGTTAACCAAGTAAAAGGAGAATACGAAGCTATACACCCAGTCTTATCTCAATATAGGGACATGGTAAAAACTCTTCTTCAAGAATTCGAGTATTACGAGCTGAATCAAATATGTCGAGAAGAAAACTCCGAGGCAGACTGGTTATCAAGGATCACCGAAAATGAGATCGCCGAGCTCGACATCAAATGCTCCATCGAGTTCGTAGAATGGCCAACAATCTTGCGCATCACCATCCAGCCCATCGACGAAGCCGAGAAAGATTGGGTAGATGAGATCTTAGAGTACATTGAGTCTGGGACATTCCCAAAAGACCCCGACCGAGCGCACATCACTCCTAAATTAGCAGCGAGATACACGGTGGTAGATGGAATTCTGTATAGAAGGTCTTTCACTAAACCTTTATTACGATGTGTCCACAACCGTCTAACCACCAACTTAATGTACGAAGTTCATGAAGGAATATGTGGAGGCCACCCCGGAGCTCGCACCCTTTCAGACAAAATCCAAGCCCATGGATACTACTGGCCTACAATGAGAAAGGATGCAGAGTATGTCAGGAAATATGATAAGTGCCAACGTTTTGCCAACATCCCTCATTTACCAGCATCGGAGCAAACGATTCTTGTCCCAACGTGGCCTTGGGATAAATGGGGAATCGACCTAATTGGGCCTTTTCCTAGAGCCCGAAATGGAATGACTCACGTTGTGGTCGCAGTAGGCTATTTTACGAGGTGGCCTGAAGCAAAGCCTTTGGCTAGTCTAACAGAAGAGAATGTAATCAACTTCATGCATGACTACATTTGGTGCCGATACGGACTCTCGAGAGTAATTATATCAGACCACAGAACTCAATTCCAAACAAGATTCGCATCCGAGTGCCAGCGACTTCGAATCGAACATGCCAAGTCATCGGTCGCCCGACCTGAGGGAAATGGACAAGCCGAGGCGGCAAATAAACTCATCATGGTGGCCCTAAAGAAAAACCTGGAGGGTCGAGGTGGAAGATGGTTAAACGAGCTCAACACTGCGATATGGGTAGTTCGGACCACTCGCCGAAATTCAACCGGAGAAACCCCATTCTCTCTCACATATGGGTCCGAAGCAATGGCGCCAGTTGAGGTCAGACTCCCCTCCATACGAGTAACTTACTTCAACAAAGCAAGTAACCAAGCATCAAGAAGAAGGGAATTAGATTACTTAGAGGAGTGGAGATTGGAATCCCGAGAAAAAATGGAGAACTACAAAAATAAAGCAAAGCTCCATCATGACAAAAGAGTTCAAAAGAGAAGCTTCGAAGTTGGAGACTGGGTCTTAAGAAAGGCAAATGTCACAGGCAAAGAGCCTGGGTTCAACAAGTTAAAGCCGAACTAGGTGGGACTGTTCCAGATTGCCTGAATAATCAAGGAAGGAACATATCGCCTCCGGACCAAAGAAGGAAAGGACATCAAGAACGCTTGGCATAGTGACCATCTCAAAAAGTACTTTAATTAATGTAAAAGTTTTGTAATAGGAGTACAAGAGTGAAAAGCTATGTCATAAACGTATACCCAGAATATGTTCATTCATAGAGTGTAATGTTACATACTAGTCTATATTTACATTTTAACCAATATATGCATCCTAATGCCTGTATACAAGCATACCAAAAGGCAACCCCACAACCATGCTAGGGCATCAGCCATGCAAAAAGAGCAAAACAAGCAAAAACTAGGGGCCCCGAGCTCATGAAGAGTCTACTGACTCCTCATCATCCGCCCTCTCATCTCCGGCATCATACTCGGATTCATAGCCATATTCCTCTCCGCCCCTTACAGAGTCATTATCACCCTCAGCATCCTCGTCCTCATCAGCATCCTCATCATCACCCTTTGATCCACCTGACGACGAAGTCCCATTGGTGTTAGAGTCATCATCATCGTCAGAAAGGATCTTAGGAGATTGTTCCCCATTGCTGTCGGTTGGAGAATCATCAACAGGATTCGAAGGCCCAGGTGGAACAGTGGAATCATTGGAGTTACTGGCATCTTCTGTGTTCTTTCCGGAAGGGTCTTGGCCCGAGTTAAGAGAATCGGAAAAATCTGAAGGAGATGCCATGAATGTGTTTAGTTAAGGAAAAGAGGCAAAGAGGAAGGAGAAGAGACGAGCAAAGTAAGGATGAACAAAAGGCTCACCTCCCTTTATATAGTTAGTAAAGATTAAGAGTGGAAGGTAAAAAGTCATTAAATTGAAAAGACTTGCATTTATGAGGGGATAGTTGAAGAGACCTGTATTTAAGGAGGCACAGCTTCCGAGGGCGGAAAAGAGTAAGTAAGCCCGGACAGTCACTTCAAGCCATAAATGTCTTCTGATGACGGCGTGCAATAATGAGGGTGCATGCAAAAAAATAAAAAAAATATGAGGCCATGGAACGGTGGCCTCGACCTCGTAGATTCCAGCTCGAAGCAACAACCTTGGCGGTTCAAGCTCCACCTCGTAGAAACTCATCAAAAGAAAGTCAAAAGGTATAAAGACAAAGTCAGTCTTGAAAATCAAAGATAAAGTCAAGTGCGCATAAGATAATAGCCACAAAAGGGGCAGAAAGCTTTTCCAAAAAACCATTACAAAACAAAGCAAAAGTAAAGAGTGTTGAGAATGTTCATAAAAAACTAGCCTATTACAAAGGCGAATCATCAGGTCGCAGCCTGGTTTGGGTCATCAAGTTGAGGAGTAGCAGCGGGTTCGAGATCGGTATTGGCGGACTCCGAAGCGGGAACAGTCTCCACATCGTCTACCTAGGCAGCCTCACCCTTGATCACGGTCCGGGCCACCTCGTACTCGATCGGGTTCACCTCGATAGTAGGGGCATTGATAGCTAAGTCTGATGATCCACCCCTTGCATCTCATGAGCTAATCGTTGGCGCTTAGGGTCATCTTTCAGGATGATGTCTAAAGCTGGTTGAAGTGGCAATGTCTCACCATCAACAAAGAGCAGAGCTTGCAGCTTCACCATCAAATCTTGATAAGTGACCTCGGAGATTTGAGGTGGCACCCAGTTTTCTCCCCGTTCAACAGCACTTTGAATTTGGGCAGCCAGATCTTCGTCATCAAAAGGAACTAAGTCATGGCCATCGCGACATTTAAGGTCAGTGGCCAAAGGTGCTCCAAACCTCAACAGATCATAAGCAGTGAAATCGCGATGATGAGAAATGTTGCGAGCATACTATTGATTAGCAAGCTCGTATTGAAAAATGGAAGCATCATTCACTAGCTCTTCAAATTCATCCGACACCTAGAATTTCCGCTTAAAAGCTTGCTCAATCTGCACTTTCTCCTCGACAGAAGCACCTTTAGGCATCACCTCGAGTTCGTCTACTCTCTCTTTTGACTTCACCAGCTCGTCACTCATAGAGTCCAGCTCGTCGCTCATAGAGGCCAGCTGCTCTTTGACCCTGTGCAGCTCGGCAGTCAATTGCCGGTTCTCAGAAAAGGCCTCTCTTTCGTCAACAGCCAAGGCCAAGCGCCGACCAGACTCATTAGCCCCTTTGGTTTTCTCGGTGAGAGCTTTCTCAGCTCTTTGAACTGCCAGATTCATGGTTTCATTGAGCTTCTTCAAGTCATCCCTTTGAATTGCAGTCTCATCCAACCGCTTTTTCACCTGGTCTAGTGATCTCCCCGGCTTCGGATTTACGCCTCAAAAGGTCAGCAAAATTAGCAACCTGAAGAAAAATATGGCCATCAATCAAGGGCAAAGTGGAGAAATAGTGTGAAGAGACAAGGCAAGGCGTTACCTCGGTCAGCGCCAAGCCAATGTTACCCGTCAAAGAATAGGAATTCTTATCACCTAGTACCGAATCCGTGAAGTCTTGGGCATGCAGACGGTAAAACAAACCATTTCCTATATAAGCTCTCTTGGAGCTTCGGTCGTAAACATCCACCCCGCTCACCTTGGGACTTTCCAGAGCGAGCTCAGTGCCTCTCGCCTCGTTTCTATCTCTCATGCCGAACACAGGATATGTAAAAGAGGGAACGTAAGTGCACTGAGAAATGGGAATAGCTGGGGTAGGGGACCCTTCATGGACAGTACGAGCTTGTTTGGAAGGAGGTGCTTCAGACTCACTCATAGCAGGCCTTTTCGCGACCTGGAAAACCTTGACGGCACTCGAGCCCGAGCCCGACGTCGGCACAGGTGCAGGGCTACGGGAAGAGAAGAAAAAGTTATCAAGGGCAAGGACCCCATCTGCCTTAAAGCAGCTACATCCATCCCTTGGAGCTGAGAACGCCACCTACAGGCGCAAGAACGGGTATACCGGCCCTATTAACAATGGTAAATTTCCCCTCCAGTTTCCCCCCAAGAGTGGATTTCCGGTCCAAGGCGGCCTTTGAGTCCGCATCAGATTTTTTGGACTTAAGTGCGGCATAGTTGCTTACTTTACGAGGAGGCATGGTCGGCTCGGGATTCCTTTCTGCACGAAATAAGACAAGGCATAAAGCAACGGGTTAAAATAAAAATAAACGAAGTACCAAGGCAGAAAAAGCTTGAAGAGTGAGGAAAAACCAGCAAGGTCGGGGTTAATGCAAGGGTTACTATTGGCACAAAAGTCACATGCATAAGAAAAGACCAGCCCTTGATGAACTCTCTAGTCCGGATCACGAGCCGAGAGGAGAATAGGGACTCTGGGGGTCGAAGTAAATGGTTGGCGAGAAGGGGCCACTCCGCTCTGAATTAAAAGCTCCTCGTCCCCAACGATGGAATTCACATAAAAAATGGAGTTGTTGACAAAATCAGGATCAATATCCAAGAATTTCTCAATCGCCGCAGTCAGGGCAGCCCCCAAGGCTTTAGGAGGATACTTGAACTCGGGAGGTCGGATAGGAGCGTTGCCTTCTGGTTTGCTAAAACCCCAGCCCGTCCGGCACTCTACAAAAAGTGGCTTTATCTGCCACGTCTCAAATTTATTAAAGGCATAGTAAAAATCTTGGGAATAGGGGTCTTGGCAGCCGCCTTAGTCATCAAGCTCAACGAGCCAGCGTTGATCTGTACATTGTAATACCTAAAAAGAGCAGAGAGTTTGGGCTCATATCCCAGCATCCTAGACACTACGATGAAAGAAACCAAGACCCTCAGTGTGTTGGGATTCAAATCCATGGGCAAGCAATGGCAGAAGTCTAAAAATGAGCAAACAAATGGGTCCAAAGGAAGCCTAAGACCATGGTCAAATTGAGGTAGAAAGAAAATGCATGCTTGGTTACTTTTCCTAGCCTATTTGGTGATTAAGGGGCAAGACGTGCCATCAGAGAAAACCCTCATCTCAAGATCAGAAAGGCAAAATAAAGTGGTGTCAATCCCATAGTAAGTGTCAAGCTCCACCTCGCCTTTGCGGAATCTTCTAATGACTTTGTCAATGTGTGTACTTTGGCTTTAAATCAATTAGCTTCTTGATGCCAAGGGCATATGCGTTTCTTCCATATCTTTCATTGAAGCACTTTCCTACGTGTAGGAATGTCATTTCCAATGAGTAATATGTCATCCACATATTTAAATAAGGAATAGCACTATGCTCCCACTAATCATCTTGTATATACAAGGTTCATCTTCGTTCTTGATAAAACAAAACCATTTTGATTTATCAAAATGGAGATTCCAACTCCCATAAGCTTGATTTAATCCATCCAATGGATTTCTGCAACTTACATAATTTATTAGAATTTTCTTTGACTGTCAAAACCTTTAGGTTGTATCCAATACATCCTTAAGTTAGTTCCCGTTTGAGGAACGCTTGTTTTGACATCATTTTGCCATATACATATTCCAAATATGAAGATGTGACTATGATAATTCTAGTAAGTTCCTTGCTACCCATGTAAGTTTTCTCCAAGAAAACTCATTCCTCTCTTTTGTTTTTACACCTTAGGTTAGAATGATCAAGTTCCAAACTTGATTATTACACATGGATTGCCTTTTAGACTTTATGACTCCAAGTCATTAATCTAAATATGGAGTAGACATTGTACCTTCGATAGGTGGCAAACGTATCATCTTTCAATGAACTTTACCTCAATACTTTCTATTTCGAAATATCCAATATTTCTTGTTATAGATTGTATCCTATCATGTATGCAAGTACTTTGTATAACTTGAACGGACTTTTCACGACTCCTTGTGAAAACTTGTTCAATTTTCATCTTAGGTTAAATTATATTTTTTAGGTCTCGAACCATTCGAGATATATTTTACTCCCACTGATTCTTTTAGAGATAAATGACTTATCAAGAAAAGCACCATCATAAGTAACAAACCATTTGTTTCTTATGAGTAAAACATTATCCTCAAGTTTCCTTAGGATATCTCATGAAAATATATTTGTTAGATTTAAATGTTAGTGTGTCTCAGACAGCTCTTTCCAAAGGTCTCACCATCTTAAATCTTTATGAAAGACAAACCCGATTTTTCTTTCACATTTTAACCTCCTTTGATGGAACTCAAATTAGTGCAATTATAGCGGTTTGTAATACATAACCCCAAAACAAATAATGGAAGATCAATTTTGATTTTATCATCTTATGAACCATATCCAATAAGGCTCAATGCCTCCATGTAGACACATCATTCCAAATGGTGTTCTTAGTGGAATTTATTGTGAAACTATTTCACAACCTTAATGATAACTATCAAAACCTTGGTTCAATTATTCATCATCACGATCGAGTCAGAATCTTTGAATAGTTTTACCAAGTATAATCAAACTTTTCTTTTAACATTGCTACTTAATGCACCATATACATCGAAATGTATTAGGTCAAGTAAGTTATTAGCCTTTTACTATTCATAGTAAAAGATGTCTTGGTCCAAGTAAATGAGATTTGCATAAATTATGTGATTCCAAATCATATGACTTAAAACTCCGTCCCATGGAATTTTAGATATGCATTTCTCATTTATTTGATCAAAACAATAATGAATAAAGAATTTCAATTATTATGTTATAGCCTTTATTACTTTGTTCTTCAAGATTTAGGATATAAGATTTATGTATATGATAACACAATGAAGTAAATCATAATAAATAAAGCACTTTTCTTATTCCAAATAAGAAATAAATATCCTTCATTATCTTATAACAAAATAATATTTTCTACTTCATTAGTAAAGTCACTTTACAAGTGTTCTACGAACAATGTTGCAACCATTGCATCATTACCATTCATAGATCAAACTTTACTATAAGTATTCTTTCAATTTACTAATTATTGCACATTTTTATAAATGTGGGACCCATATCCGGTATCCAATACCTAATAATTAAAGTTAGAAAGATTAATTTATAACATAAGTATCCCGAGTGGTAGTCCCACTACCATTCCTTTTGTTGATCGTCCAAAATCTTGACTACAATTTTAAATGGTCAATCCAATTGCCATTTTACCAAATTGCATCAATTAGAGTTATTATTTTAACCATAATTATTTCCTTTAGGTTTGACAATGTATGTCTTACCTTTTCCATTGGCACTTGGCCTCCTTTCCGTCATGAACCATGAGCATTGGAGAACCTTTCTCCATTATCTTCATCTCCGCATTTTTTTCAGCATATTATTGCAACTTGAAAGATTCTTATTCATTCTAAGCATGTTATAGTTCATCATGAAGTGATTATAAATTTTGGACAATGAGTCAAGAATGAGATCCGTGGCTTGCTCCAATCCAATTGGACAACCAAGTTTCTCAAGATGCTCTACGTAGCCTTTATCTTAAGCATGTGAGGTTCCACTTATTGCCATTTACTCTTTTTGCAAGAATTGAATGCAATAATGGTTTTATACCTCTCTTGCCTAGATTGCTCTTTGAAACATGTAACTCAACTCCACGCCTATCTAATAGGCTTCCACAAGTTCCAAACTTTGTTGGAGTTTTTTTGAGCACATAATCGCGAGCATAAGACAACTCACATTCCTAGAATCATACTCATGATTCTTGTGATTGTCTACTCCGGCATTGGGTTCTTTAGGAATAGGCCCATCAAGAATGTACAACACATCTTCTTGCCTTAGAACGATTCTTTGGCTCAGGATCCAATCCATGAAGTTTGTACCATTCTCTATAAGCTTTATCCTTATCAAGGATTGATCGCAACGATTTTAGTTGTCATCTACAACTTATGCAAAATTTCCAAAATTTTACAAGTACCACCCTCATTAAAGAGATAAATAATATATTTTTCAAAAATACTCCCACTAAATTATATAACCTTCTTAATCTTATAATTTAAATGGGCTAAGATCCAACTTTAATTTAATTTTAAGTACGCTTTGGCGCACCGCTCAAAATTAAATTAATTAGGTAGACAACCCTGTCAATCATATCCCATATGACTCTTAGATCATTTTTCTGAGATCCTTTTAAATTAGGCTAAGATCCAACTTTAATTTAATCTTGAGTCCGCTTTGGCGGACCGCTCAAAATCAAATTAATTAGGTAGACAATTTCTTGTCAATCATATCCAATATGATTCTTAGTGATCCATTTCAAAAGCATGTTTAATCTCATCTTTGCCTAGGCCCAAAGCTGTTTTGACGCCTAATTAAGTCCAACCATTTTAAACGCATAGGAAACTCTTATTCACTCATCTTGCTCATACAAGAATAAAATCAATGCACCTCACTTTGGCGAGCCCACATGAAAATACCCGTGTACTTACAAGTGTTTTAATCATGGCGTGGCAAAAAGAACTTAAAACTTTCTTGAAGGTTCATCACCATATAGCATACAACACATTTATAAGCACATAAGATAAACATGTTACGCATCAGTTTAGCTACTAAATTAATCATCATTAATTTAAGCACAATATTTATGTGTCATTAGTTTTTCTATAATTATGAGGATGAGACTATTTGAACTTTGGTTATCATCTCCAATCAAGACAACAAGAAGTGCGGCCGAATTAAGCCAAAGGCAACCACAATTCCGCACTGATTCAAGAAACCAAGAAAGTAGTCCATGTGGCCAAAACTAAGAAATAGATGGTCTCGATAACGTAGGCCAATTGCATCCACAATTCCCACATGGATCTCAATCTTTGAATCAAGAACTTTATTTCTCAATTTTAGCA
>JAOWBW010000242.1:737225-801547 GCA_026119855.1 Campanula takesimana
CCAGCTGGATATTCAAATTGAAAGCCTTCTTCTACAAGACTCAAGACATTCACTCCTTTTATAAATAGTGGACTTAGAGCATGAAGAAGGTTGGTGAAAATAGAGCATTGGAGAGAGTTGAATGTTCTTGAATATTCATTAAAGACTCAAACATTCTGTCCAGATAATCATTAGACATTAATGGGACATACACTTGTGCACCAACTCAACAACAATGTTTAGTATTCCGAACTAGATCATTTAAGGAATACGTTGTTTGAAGTTATTCACACACCCACCTGAGTGAGATAAGTTCTTTTGAACTTGCCGCTAAAAAACACTTGGTCAGATTTGTATTACGATCCATTAGTGATCTCTAGAATTTAGTCTTTGTTTCCGGCAAAGCCGTGCTTGTAATAGACTAGAGATATCTAATAGTACTCTTAACCCAAATCCAAGTTCTGACCAACTTGGTAGAGGACGTAGCAGTATTTACACTGTGAACCTCTCCAAATCTTTGTGTCTCTGTTAATTACTTTATCTTTGCCGGTTGGAACTCTATCACCGGCAGATTGCATATGTTTGTACTGATTCATTGTAATTTTCATTGACCAATCTCTTGAAACTGCATTGAACTTTTAGCAATCACTTTGTGTTAAAACCAAGCTCTCAAAACCTTTTTCATACTGATTTTGTGTGAGTTAAAACCAAGCTCTCAAAACCTTTTTCATACTGATTTTGTGTGAGTTAAAACCAAGTCATATCTTCTCCGCTGCGCTTACTGATAATAGTTTACAAACTGATAAGTGGCTGTGCATTTATAAAAGTGTTTCTTTGTTAAAGTTTAAAAAGGCTATTCACCCCCCCCCTCTAGCCTATTTTCCTACCAATTGGGCCTAACAATTGGTATCAGAGCATGGAATTTTGAAAGAAATTTCCAAGCTTTGCAGCTTGTTTGCCGATACCATGGAAGGAAAAATCATGCAGTCATTTAACATCACTACCATACCGTTGTTGAATGTCAACGAGTTTGGTGTCTGGAAATCTCGTATGATAAAGTAGATGAACTCAATCGATGATCGGTTGATGAAGGTCATAGAAGGTGGTCTAATAATTCCTTTAAAAGTCTCAACCACCTACAGACCTATTCCTTCCACTCCGCTGACACAACATGTGATCGTAACACTGAACAAGAAACCCATGTTCAGATTGAAGAAACTTTGGTTGAGAAACCAAGAGAGGAATGGACTGAGGACGACAAACTTTCAGCTGCCCTAGATGGAAAAGCATGCCACATTATTTCTTGTGGTTTGGACGATAAGCAATATAAACTCATTGACTTGTGCTCCACGGCTCAAGAATGCTGGAACAAGCTCCTAGCATACTTTGAAGGTGATGAGCAGGTAAAGGACAACAGACTCTACGATTGCATTGCTGAGTTTGAATCCTTCAAGAAACAAGATGGTGAATCACTAAGGAGTGCCTACGACAGATTCTACGAGGTAAGTAATTTATGTGCTTCATTAGGAAAGGTTTATACTATGAAAGACCTGAATATTCGTTTTCTAAGTTCTTTGGAAATGAGTATCATACCAAGGTCACCGCTGTTAGAGAAGTGAGAGACTTGAACAAGACTTCTATTCAGAATCTTGTGTCTAGTCTATTTCTGTATGAGAGAGAACTGCAAAAACTTAACGTTCTCGATAAAAATTTCAAAAACTTGTCTCTATCAGCTCAGTCATAGATATCCTTCCCTTCAAACAAATTCCCTCCTATAGATCCCCATCCAATACCCTGCAGTTCCAAAACCCCTGAAACCACCTCAGAACAGCCTATGAAAGAAGACGAATTTGCCACCTTCGCTAGGAACTACAAAAGGTTTAAAGACTTCAAAAGGATGCAGAAAGGAAGCTACCAGCAACCAAAATCATTCACACCAACATTTCAAAAACCAGCAAGTTACAACAAACCCTCAACAAGTGCTACCGACGAAAGAACAACAAAGGTGATCTTGTTTGCTTCAACTGCAGAAAACCTGGTCACTTTGCTTCTAAATGTCCTCAACCAAAATATGAGTATGTGAGGAAGTCATTCAACAAGAGACATCCCAAGTCTCGAAGCTTTGTTGCCGATGAAAGCACAGAAAAGGCCTTGCCGGTTTGGTGTGAAACTGACTCAGACGAAGATGCCGATAAAGATGAAGATGCCGATGTAAGTTTTGTCGCCCTAGACATAGAAGATGCCGATACATCCACATTACCGACTCCAGTCTACCGAGATCCATCTCCTCCAAGATCTCCAGTCAGAGAAGAAGCAACTGGAAGACCTCAACCACACTTCAAAGAGATTAGTGTCAAAGCAGAGAACCCAAATGGATACAGAGTTCACCAAGTGGGAACCTCAATTATGGTCAGTGTAACTCTATTCAATTCACTGCCATCAAACCTAAACCCTTACCAATGACCAGAAAATTCTCATTCACTGAGCATCCTAGCATTGCCAAAAGCTTATCTAAACCCATCTCTTCTCTACCTGACTTCTCTCCCAAACCTATTCCCTCTGCCACCAAAATTTTAGCTGATCCCTTTCCTGAAATATCCAAAGCTGAAATGGTAGAGACAATGGATGAACTTTTTATTGATCATGAGAAGCTGAGTAGCGTTCATATAGTGATGACTGTTGATTTCAATAGAATTTCTGCAGAGAATGACTTGCTTATGTCTGAACTTAAAGTTTTCATAGGACATGAGCTTGAGTCTGTTCTTCTAAAGAAAGAAAACCTAGATCTCAAAAGTCAAGTGGCAGTATTGATAGCTCAGATCGAAGATCTTTTGAAAAGAAATAATCATCTCTCAAGGATTGTTGATTCTTACACAAAATCTAGAGTTGCTGTTAAAAAAATCCTACAGACCCAAATGTCATATAAGGACCAATCTGGGTTAGGATTTGATTCCAGCAGCAGTAGCTCTACTGAAACTTGTGCGACCGAGAAAAAGGATGAGAAAGGTGAATGTAGTTCTGTTAACTCAGTGCATGTGAATGCTAAGCCTGCAGTATATAGTGCTGTTGCCATGAAGTATCTTAAGAACCAGAACAAAAGAAATGATAAGCACAAACAAAGATATGTTAAGGTTGCTGATACTGAGTCTGCCGATAATGGTATTCTTTGTGAATACATCAGCAGAGCAAGTGCTGCCGATCTAACAACCTCTGCTGCCGATGGACAAGTACCTAAAAAGGTAACTGCCAAAGGTAAACAGAATGGAAAGAAAGGTAACACTATCACCTTTAAACCTACTAAGTTTGTGCCTGCTCAATTCTCTAGTTCTACCGATGCACTGACTAAACAGAATGATGTTCTACCAACTCTAGAGCCCATCAGTCAAGTGAGATGTTCTAATTGTTCTGATTATGGTCATAAGGCTCAAGAATGCCTCTTGAAGCACCTATTTAGACCCACTGAGGTTGCATCCTATAGTGTTGGCCAGATGTGGTTGCCAAAGAGGAACTAACCCTCGGACCCAAGAATAACGGGGACCATAAGCATACCGTTTTATTTCAGGAATCCTTTATGGCCTCAACTGGTGCAAGCAAAGATTTGTGGATTCTAGATAGTGGCTGTTCAAGACACATGACAGGATTTGCAGATCTACTTGCCGATATCTCAGAAGCATCAGGTCCCCTAGTGGTTTTCGGTGATAATTCCAAAGGAAAAATCATCGGTATTGGTACCATCAAGAGAGGTGCAGTTACTGTACAGAAGGTCTCTCTAGTAGATGGCTTGAAACACAACCTTCTATCTATTTCACAATTCTGTGATAAAGGGATGCAATGTGTATTTATTACTTCCAGTTGCTATGTGAAAGACATTGCTTCCAATGAAACCCTTCTCACTGCCAAAAGAAAAGGTAACATTTATGCAGTAGACTTAAGTGCTATTACTGGTGTTGCTAATGTTTGTTTTGTAGCTAAGAACATAAGTGAGAACTCATGGCTATGGCACAAAAGACTCAGTCACTTGAACTTCAAATATCTATCCAAGCTTGCCGGTTAAAATCTAGTTACCGGTTTACCTCAAGTGTCTGCTGATCAAGGAAAGAAATGCAAGGCCTGCCAGCTTGGAAAACAACATAAATCATCCTTCCAAAGCAAGCCCTGCATGTCAACATCTAAGTGCCTCCAAATGCTGCATATGGATCTATTTGGCCCCACAACTACAGCAAGTATTGGGGGAAGTAGATATACCTTGGTTGTAGTACATGATTTCTCTAGATATACTTGGGTGGAAACTTTCAGTCATAAAGATGAAACATATGCCGTTGCTACCAAGTTATTCAGACTACTACAAACACAGAAAGAAAGCGATATCATAAGTATGAGATCAGATAACGGCACTAAATTCAAGAACAATGGTATTGCTCAGTACTGTGATGATCATGGCATAGACCACAACTTCTCAGCTGCCGGTACACCACAACAAAATGGTGTCGTTGAGAGAAAGAACAGAACTCTCATTGAAGCTGGTAAGACCATGATTGTTGAAGCCAGGCTGCCGAAATACTTTTAGGCTGAAGCCATCAATACCGCCTGCTTTACTCAGAACATATCTCTTATCAACAAATTCTATAACAAGACTCCTTATGAACTCTGGAGAGGTAGAACTCCCAACATTGGAATCTTCAAAATATTCGGCTGCAAATGTTACGTGCTTTACAATGGCAAAGAGCACATAAGTAAATTTGATGAGAAAGCTGATGAAGGAATCTTTGTTGGATACGCTAAACACAGTAAGGCCTATCGAGTTTTTAATAAGAAACTTTTGAAAATTGTTGAATCTGTTCATGTAACCTTTGATGAATTTGATTTCCTAAGTCTGATAAGGCTCCAAATAGTACTAATGCTTCTAGTGCTCATAGACAGGTGAATCCAGTAATCCTAACCCTGCAGGTCAAGTACCAGCTACTGATCCAGTCATTTCAGTAGAAGAACCAGCAGATACTCATTATTTCCCATCATCGGCAGAACATGATCATACCGATACTTTCATAATCCATTTGCTGATGCAAATTCTGCTGATCATCCTAAAGACAGATCAAGCCCTCAACCAATTTTTGTTATAAGATACTCATTATTTCCATCATCGGCAGAACATGATCATACCGATAACTTTCATAATCCATTTGCTGATGCAAATTCTGCTGATCATCTAAAGACAGATCAAGCCCTCAACCAATTTTTGTTATAAGATCCAATCCTCCAAGTTCTCACCCACCTTTCACTCAAAACTCTAACTCTTCCTCTCAGTCATCTGCTGACCTTGATCCTCCTTTAGAATCACTTCAACAAGAGTCAGTCAGATAAGATGTGCCGAGAGAAGTTAGACCAGTTCGTGATCATCCATTAGAAAATGTGATTGGTGATGTCTTTGTTCCAAGAGTGACAAGAAACCTTAGTAGAGCATTTGTTGAAAGTCTCTTCTCATCTGCTATGGTTTCCAACATAGAACCAAAGAAGACTGAAGAAGCTCTTGCCGATCCTGGTTGGGTTGAAGCCATGCAAGAGGAACTGAATCAGTTTGAAAGATGCAATGTATGGGAACTTGTACCAAGACCAACTTCTCAACAAGTTATTGGAACAAAATGGGTCTACAGGAACAAATTGGATGAAGCTGGGAATATTACTAGAAACAAAGCAAGGTTAGTTGCTAAAGGCTACCGACAAGAAGAAGGAATTGACTACGATGAGACATTTGCTCCGGTTGCAAGATTGGAAGCTATAAGACTTTTCTTAGCCTATGCTGCCTTCAAAGAATTCAAGTTATATCAAATGGACATGAAAAGTGCATTCTTAAATGGAGAACTCCAAGAACTTGTTTATCTGGAACAACCACCTGGTTTCGAGGACTCTAAGAAGCCTAATCATGTCTACCGATTGAAGAAAGCTCTCTACGGCCTAAAGCAAGCTCCAAGGGCATGGTACGAAACCCTTTCTAAGTTCTTACTTAGTGATGGCTTAGGTTTCACTCGAGGTAAAATCGATACTACTTTATTTGTTGCCAAGCATAAGGGTCATTCATTATTTGTTCAAATTTATGTCGATGATATTATTTTTGGTTCTACTAATGAATCACTTTGCAAGAGATTTGAGAAGCTAATGCAGAGCAAGTTCGAGATGAGTATGATGGGTGAACTAACATATTTCCTTGGACTTCAAGTCAAGCAATCCAATGAGAGAATATTCATCAGTCAAGCCAAGTACGCAAAAGAATTAATCAAGAAGTTTGGCTTTGAAAATGCTCACTCTCAAAGCATACCTATGGGCACTAACATTCATTTAGATAAGGATGAGTCCGGTAAGAGAGTAGATATGACACTCTACCGAGGTATGATCGGCTCACTCCTCTATCTTACTGCCAGTAGACCAGATATTATGTTTGCTATTTGTGTTTGTGCCAGGTTTCAAGCTGACCCTAGGGAATCTCATCTGCAAGCTGTTAAACGTATCATTAAATATATATGTGGCACTGCTAACCTTGGATTATGGTATGCTAGAGATTCATCTTTTAATCTAATAGGTTATTCAGATGCAGACTTTGCAGCTTGTAGGGTGACCAGAAAAAGTACTAGTGGAACTTGCCAATTTCTTGGTGATCGGTTGGTGTCTTGGTCATGTAAAAAGCAAGCATCAATTTCCACTTCTACTACTGAAGCTGAGTACATAGCTGCCGGCAGTTGCTGTTCACAGATCCTTTGGATGAAGCAGAAGCTTGTTGACTATGAAGTTCCATCTCAAGTTTGTCCCATCTATTGTAACAATCAATCTGCCATCTCAGTTTCTAACAACTGGTCATGCATTCCAAAACCAAGCACATAGACATCAAGTATCACTTTCTGAAGGAACATGTTAAAAAGGGAAACGTGGTGCTGCTCAAAGTTCATACCGATTACCAAAGAGCAGACATACTGACAAAACCCTTAGATCAGAAAAGATTTGAATTCCTCAGAGGCGAACTAGGTATGATTGATTATTATGGTAAAAATTTTGCTGACTTTGCTACTTGTGTTAGTCTGCCGATCAAATCAGCAGATCGAAAATTCTCTTGCCGACAAACATCATGCCGATAAATATCTTGCTGATCAACAACTTGACGAATCATGTCTTGCCGATTTGTCAAAATTCAAAATTCAAAATTCATCGGTAGATCTCATCCAAACGGATAAGGATTCTCTGATACATGATGTAAGATTAGTCAAATCAAAGGTACAATCGGTCACACCTCCTCTCTGACACGTGTGTGCACCACCTTACCCAAATCGTGTCAAAGATTTATCCCAACTCTTTGTGATAAATCAGAAAGGTAACCTTAACTTTATTGTTGCCTCTTCTACCCTTTTCTCTCCTAAGTTTAACCGTCTAAATTAAACTGTCCGGTTCGTGCATTTAATGCATTGTGTGCGCACGTTCTCTTAGTTATTCGCTACAGTTAAACTCATCATTATTTCTCTTTCTCCCATGCAAACTCTTCCTATTCTCTATCTCTCTTCCATAACATATATAAGCATCTCTTAAACTCTTCTTATTCTTTTTGCTCTTCATTCTCTCTTAATATCACTATTGCTTGTGTTCTTCATTTACTTTCATATTCTCTTACGATTCTTCAAACCAGAGTTAACTCTATTTTCTGGTAACTACTTGATGATTTTACACTTGCATTTCAAATCTATTTTGAACTAATTTGTTCTAACTTGTGAGATATTTTGAGTGATTTTGCAGAAAATGTCGAGCAACGAAAAGGATATCTATGGAGGCTATGTTGACTCCACCTTCTTCGACGACGCTCTTGACGGTGATTTCTTGAAGAATCTTCTGATTGGCTCTCTGCTGGACTCCTTCATCACTCCAACTGGTGTTGAGTTTATCTTTTTGGGTCAAGTACAAGAGTTCTTCTCAAATGCCTCCGTCATCACTGATCCCAATGACTCCTCTGTCTTCGTCTTTATCGCCTCAACCATCGCCGGTGTGCCGATCTCTGTTACTCCTTCTACTATTCATGAAGCATTCCCTCTGCTTGGGAATGAGGGTGTTGACTCCATTACTGATGACAAGACCTTAGACAAGGCATGGACCCTTATGAGGGGAGCCGGTCCTAGACTCAGTGGAGATAATCATCTCAAAGCTCATTACAGAAGAAGATTCTTTGCCCTTGCAGAGATTGTTGATAGATGCTTGGTATGCAGATCTGGCTCTCACAGCCATGTTACTGATATACAGTTTGAAGCAATGGTAGCCATCGTGTTGCAAGAAGAATTCAACTGGTGTGCCTATCTGTTTAGGGTCATTGCCATTGCTGCCGTTAAGTATAAGGAGGATAGAAGGAAGAATAAAGCTCACCCCGGTAAAGGATGCCATTATATGCTGATTAGTACTATCTTGAGGCGCAACTCAGTAATAGTTAGGGCTTCCCCTGCACCCTCTAGTCTTGATTTTGACAAGCTCAAATCCTTTAAGCTTACTGATTGGAATAGGATTTCCAAAAAGGCTCCTACCAGCACAATAGTTGTTCCTGCTACTGGTACTCCTAAAAAGAAGAAGGCAAAGAAAGTTGTCAAGGTTGCTGATGTCGCCCCTGCCGACGTTTCTACTCCTGCTCCATCTACAGACAGGATTCTTGCCGATTCTACTCCAGCAGCCCCTAAGAAAAGAAGGCTAGTCAAGGCTGCCGATAAAGCTCAAGTCAAGAAGTCAAAGGTTGTATCTACTGATGATCTTCCTGCTGTTCCAAGGCCAAAGTCTTTAGTTACTCAAGTTCCTTCCTCTCAAATTCCTTCTACTGATCCAAGAGCTAAGCAGATCAGGTTTGCACCATCTCTTCTTGCCAGTGCAACACTTACTGCTCCCTCTGTGGTTATCAAATCTAAAACCAATGCTACCGATGAAATGGCCGAGAGAAGGAGACTGATTGGATCTGACTTAAGGGTAAGAGTCCCTCTTCAAAAGGGAATTTTAGATCTTCCTTATTTACCTGAGCTCCATGCTGCTGCTGATGTAGCCTCTGGACCTTCTGTCAGAAAGTGCAAGCCAATCAGAAACCCAACATTTCACATCTTCTTCAGAAACCACTGGTCTTTCACCAATAAGGTCTTATCAAAGAATTGGGTGTTCCCCATTGATCATCTCCATCCGTTTGTTCACCGGTTGCTCCAATTTTATGAGGAAAGAAAGGAGTCAGTTTCCCCTGGCAATCGTGCTGATTATGTTGATTTTACAAGCCTGAACAGGGTCACCGATTTGTTTAAAGAGAAGTTTGTACCTCTTCAGAAATTCCAAAGGTTGTCTAAAAGTGAGTTAAGATTGAATTTTGGAAGGTATTTTGATTTGCTACCCCTTCCCTGGAATCAGGTCTATCTATTTCAAGATAGGATCAGATAGGATTTGATGGTGCAAGACGTATGGGTTTCTTATGCCTCATTCTTTAACCAGCTGATGAACTTTGATGAATAAGATCCTTATCAGTTAGAAAGACCTGAAGATAAGGATGATTTGCTGAACTTCAATGACAATGAAAGGCTGGATAAGAGTGCTCAAGCCACTCAATTCATAAAGAATGTGCAGGGGATTACCCTGAATCTGCTGAACGATTCAGAGGCTTTTATCAAGGCTAGAGCTGCTTCTACACCAGCATCTACCTCTATTCCTGAATAAGTTCCTTCACCAGCAATCTCACCCATTCTAACTCTAGCCAGTTCTGTTGATACTGCTGATTTTGTTTGTACTCACAAAGCTGCTGGTGAAACAATCACCTCTTCTGATTCTATCGGTGAGTATGATAAGCTACTGATAAGTGCTGTCTTCAAAAATCCCTCTTCTGATAAAGATCATGCAGCAGCTGCCCCTACTTCTGTATTATCTGCTGAAGCATTTGCTGACTTAGTACTAGCCAGTGATGGCTCTGAGCGTGGCTCTGCTGATAAGTCTGTTGAACAAATTGTTGAGAAAACTTCAGACGCTCAACCTGCTGATGAGACCAGCACTGCTGATGAATCCTTAGTTAATCAAGTTAAGGAAACTACTGACACTCAACCTATGATTGTTAAAGAAGACCAACTTGCATCAATTGAGGAAACTATAGAAACTCAATCTGCTGATGAAGTTGGTGACTTGCTGATATCAGGAGGAGCTTATGCTGATCAAGAAGTTGTTGCTGATGTGTATGCTGATGAGCCAAGTACCGACACTCATCCATCTGAGCCAACTGCTGACACTCAGATTATTAAGGTTTCTATCTCTTCTACTAATGTGATTCTGGTGGAACCTACTGGTGTTAGAGAGATTGTTGAGTTGGGATGCAGAGATTGCCAATCCAGATCATAATGCTGACCTTGATGCTCTGATTGCTGCTGACTTACAGTTTGAAGAATTTCAGGATGCTTTATTTGCTCCTATTTCCTTTCCTTTGCTACCTGCTCCCGAGGCCCTTGTTGCTCCTGTTGTTGCTGCTGAAGCACAACCGGTTCCTGTTGCTGTAGCTGCTGGTGGGAATGACAGCTCAGATGAAATAGACCCGGAGGACTATATAGAGGTGCCATCAAATTCTCTGCAAAAAATCCCTAATCCTTTTGGTCCAAATCATTCATTTCTTCCTGGCTCGACTAGTGAACAGCTTACATTCTTGCCCTGGATTAAACCTGAATTCAAAAGGAAGAAAGGGAAAGCTCCCCGGGTCTCCAAGCTCAAGGTAAAAGGACCAGTTTTTGAACCTCTACATTGCTTGCCTGGTAAACTCAAAGTTGGTGGCAAAATTCACTTACCTCCATCTCCCAAGGAAGTCTGCATCACTATAAATGGTTGGATAAAGTGGTGCATGATGATCAATGAATAACTCTATGACATACTTGAATACCGAGCTACTGATCCTCGAGGTCTTCTGCACTTGGTTAAATCTGCTGCTCTTGCACTAACTCTGCTGATGTTCCATCCAAGACAGCGTGCCGATCATCTGGTCTATACCTCAAGGCTGATGAATGCCGGGTTGATGACCATGATTCTTGAAGGTCGTGCTTATTTGAACTCATTCTGGCTATCTTTCTTTCACTAGAAGATAATGGTGTGTTCCATCTGCCGGCTGAACATGCAGTTATTATTCATCCTCAATTTCCTTTGCCGATCGTCCATGTCGATGTAGTTTCTTCCGATCTTGTTGCCTCCACGTCTGTTCCTGCTGAGTTCCTTCTTGCCGATAGATATGCTGCTGATGCCTCTCTCCTTCAACAAGTTTTGCCTTTGCCTCTGCCATCTGCTCCCTCTCTTATGCCAGCTTCTCCATTACTGATTGTTCTATCTTCCAATGATGAGTTGTCTGTGCCTGCTCCTGATGGTCTTGTAGAAGATGCTGATTTGATCAATGAAGACTTCGTTCCTTCCTTCCTGATACATTCTTCTCTTGGTCTTTCAAAGCTCGTGGTACTGAATAGTATATATGAATACTTCAGTCATCTTGAAGGGGATACTGAGGATTTATAAGTGCCTGTTACTCGTGCCGATCTGGGCGATACTGGTCTCTTCCTCCACGACAAATTGAACCGTATTCATGAGGATCTTTCTGACAAAATCCTTAAGTCCAATCAGGAGGAGGAAAGCAAGAGAATCCAAGACCTGAAAGAACTTTTGGAGGACAGAGAATCAAGGCTGATTACTCTTTCAGAAATTTTGGAGAGTATGCATTCTATTCAAAAGCAACTAGTTGATGAGCAAAGGTTGCAGATCAGAGTCCTAGAAAGAACTGAAAAAGATCTATCTGCTACCAAGTCTTCTCTTGCTGATGCTCAAATAAAGATAGCTGCTCTGGAAGCTAACAATGCCATGCTGACTGAAAGACTGGAGAGCACTCAAAGAAGGAAGAAGAGAGAAGCTGAAAAGAAAGAGAAAAGAGCAAAGAAGAAAGCCAAGCTTACCGACTCTACATCAAAGGCCACTGACCAGCAAGAGGATCCTCCTGTTTCCTAGTCAATGTAGCCAATGATATAGATATCTTGAGATCTTCAACGCTTTATCCAAGACTTCTTTGCTAACCATTACTATCTTATGTGTGCTTATTTTTATATGTTATATTTTCTTATAATATCTGCTACTATTCATGCTAACTTTGTTTTGCAGATTATTATTCTCCCTGCTGATCATAACAGTCAGCAACTCATTTTTTTTCTTCTACCTTTTACTTTTACTTTTTAACATTTTGTATTTTTACCTTTTTAAGACATCTAGTGTGTGACTTGGCTTAGGGAATGATAATAAATAGACATTTCTTATACATTCTTTTACTAAGCTAAGATAGATGTTCTAGTATAGGGTGATTGGACTTAAGCAATTAGGAGGAGATTGTTGTTCAAATTTATGTTTAGGACATAGAATTGCTTAATCCCAATCATAGTTATCACTTAGGATCCCCCAATTTTTAATAGAACCTTTGTAAGGTACCCTTAGGATTCTTGGTGACCAGCACAGGTGTATTCCAACTCTTTAATCTTGGCAAACCAGCAGAAGGAAGCACAATCAGCAGACCAGAATTCAACATGCCAATCAACTTACTACTCAAGTTGCCGATGACTCAAACAATCAACAAGGACAATTTGAACCTTACTGACAGTCAGGTTTTGTTGTTCTATCTCAATGTCAACTTACTGATTGTCTCTGTCTTTTCTGTATTGTCTTATCAGAAAGTTGTTAAACTGCTCTGTCATGATTACTGCGCCATCTGACACATAGCTAGTTTTAGCTATACTTTGTCCCTACTTGCTTTTTGCAGGTAACCGGTTGAGACAAAGGGGTCTTTACCCATCAGACTTTTGCAAGCATGCGTGTACTCCATATCTTCGCCATTAATGCTAAAGATACTGCATTTACTGCTCCTCAACTACCCAGCTGGATATTCAAATTGCAAGCCTTCTTCTACAAGACTCAAGACATTCACTCCTCTTATAAATAGTGGACTTAGAGCATTGAAGAAGGTTGGTGAAAATAGAGCATTGAAGAGAGTTGAATGTTCTTGAGTATTCATTAAAGACTCAAACATTCTGTCCAGATAATCATTAGACATTAATAGGACATACACTTGTGCACCAACTCAACAACAATGTTAGTATTCCCGAACTTGGTCAGATTTGTATTACGATCCATTAGTGATCTCTAGAATTTAGTCTTTGTTTCCGGAAAAGCCATGCTTGTAATAGACTAGAGATATCTAATAGTACTCTTAACCCAAATCCAAGTTCTGACCAAACTTGGTAGAGGACGTAGCAGTATTTACACTGTGAACCTCTCCAAATATTTGTGTCTCTGTTAATTACATTATCTTTGCCGGTTGGAACTCTATCACCGGCAGATTGCATATGTTTGTACTGATTCATTGTAATTTCCATTGACCAATCTCTTGAAACTGCATTGAACTTTTAGCAATCACTTTGTGTTAAAACCAAGCTCTCAAAACCTTTTTCATACTGATTTTGTGTGAGTTAAAACCAAGTCATATCTTCTCCGCTGCGCTTACTGATAATAGTTTGCAAACTGATAAGTGACTTTGCATTTATAAAAGTGTTTCTTTGTAAAAGTTTAAAAAGGCTATTCACCCCCCCCCCTCTAGCCTATTTTCCTACCAATTGGGCCTAACATGAGCTTTGGTGTGAGCGCGCGCCCCTCCCGCGGTCCCCGGACAGCTCAGCTTGGGTCGTGAGGGTTTGAATGTTGCTCGTTTGTTGTGAGTCGCCACCATGTTTGACGAAACACGGACCGTACGATCTGGATTCGGGGGTTAAGTTATGAATTGGGAAGGTTAAGGAGCACCCAATTCACCCAATCTAGGATTGGTCTTGCTAAGAAATCATCATCATTGTTTCAGAATTATGCAAAGTATCCAAAAGGAACCGAATAAATAATTTCTTATTTATTTGGAATGTTGGATCATATGCTTCGAGACCATCTCCATGAATTAGAGAGGCTTTAGAATGATCCTTTAATAGAATCACACTACTTCAAAGACAAAGAAGAGGATGCGAATGTAGAAAACAAAGAGTTTTACCTAAGCGTTCTTCGAGAATCCTATGGATGGCCTTGACTAAAGGTCTTGATGATCCGATGAAATTGGCTTGAATAGTGTTATGAAGGTTTTAATTTCGTGGGTGAGGGAGAGAGGCTGATTATGAGGACCTCTTTGATCAGATTTGGAGTGGTTTTGGGTGAATGACCATTCTAGAGGTTTTTGGGTTCAAGAACCTCTATATTTATTGGAGTTCTTGACCTAGGGTTTTAGCCAAGAAGGTAAGTTTGGATGGGAATCAAGGACTTGATTTCCAAGGAGGTATTTTGGACTCCTCATTAGGTTTTTCCCAGATTGCTTAAGTGTTTGCCAAGAAAAGGGGTTGAGATCAACAAGGAAACTGACCAAAACTCGACTGTAAAGGGGATGTCTCGTACGAGACATCAATGTCTCGTACGAGGCATCTTTGTGATGGAATCACATTTTTGCCCTTCTGCAGCAATTTGAATGTTCATTTTGGCCCCTAACTAACAGAGTCAGTCAGAAACTTAACGAAACATGCCAAACTTAATGAGTTTTGACCAAAATCAAAGGCGAGACACAGAAGTAGTATGATTATGAATGAATGTTCAAAATGGGGTGTCTACAGAGCCCCTCGGCGACGATACTTATGAATGAAGTAACGTCATCGATAGAAAAGACACCATTTAGAACTTTGGGTATAGTCGTGCAAGAAAGCTGCCTACGTATTCGTCGGAAGGAAATCAGACCAAACGTAGTTCGACTCTAAAAATACGCAAAAACGGGGGTTTAAGGTATTTTGAAAATCATTTTGGAAAACAATACTGCAGTAAGTAAAGTTTAAGGTTTAGAGAGTAACCCATACTGAGGAACCAATCTCTTTGACTCCAATTCTGAATATACTCCTTTTTGTTGATGACAAACCGTCTCCAGTTGCAATCCGTACTGAGGAATCAATCTCTTTAACTCCAATTCTAAATATACCCTGTTGTTGATGACGACCCGTCTTCAGTTTTGGGGTGAATCCTATGTTATTAGCATACGCCTTGATAACAATTATGGGATTCCAGGTTTTGGAGACACCAATTACTCGGATCTTGCTTCTCTTTCCAACGCGACTGCCTTTCTGTTGAAAATATGAATCCTATGCCATTAGCTTACACCTTGATGATAATTATGGGACTCTAAGGGGTGTGAATCCTATGTTATTAGCGTACTCCTTAATAACAATTATGGGATCACTGAATGTGGAGACACCAATTACTCGGACCTGTCTTCTCCTTCCAACGCGACTTCCTTTCCGTTGGAAAAATGAATCCTATGCCATTAACATAAGTCTCGATGGAAATTATGGGACTCTAATTGGTGGGATCCTGTGTTATTAACTTATGTCTTGATAACAGTCGTGGGATACCCGGTTGTAAATCCTGTGCCATTAACATATGTCTCGATGGCAGTCATGGGATTTAGAGTTTGCTGATACAGATTTTGTTGCTCACCCATGATCTTGGATGTGCGGTGAGAATAAATTCGTACTGAGAAACAACTTTACTTGTTCCAATTCTGAAAATATCCTTTTGTTGACGACTCAATGTTCCATCTTGAACCAGGTTCAGTTTTAACCTTTCAGTCTAAAGCAGGACTTTTTCTGACCTTTCTGTTTAAAAAGCAGGGCTTTTTTGGAATTTCTGTTAGAAGCAAGGCTTTTCTGGAATTCCCAAGAAAACAGGGTTTTCTGAGATTTTTCTGAGGATACCTCGTACGAGGGATAGATGCCTCATACGAGTCATCCCTGATTTTACGCAGAACAGGCGCATATCAGGCGCTGAAAGTGGATTTTCAAATCACTTTTCTTATTTCGTTTGTGAGAGTTCTCAACCCTAGGCGACTTTCTTTCTCAAAAAACTTCATTTTCACCAAGCTCTAGTGATTCCCAACCCTTTCTGATGGCCAGTGCTAATCGATCCCACAAAGAACACCTCTTTGGTAGGCACATGAAGGGGAAGAGGTGGGAGATGGATGAGTTGTTCCCGTTCCCTGAGGACCACATTTCTCACGCCGTTCGAACTGGGCGGGTAAGAATTTCTTCCTTTGACTGGGTTTCCATGTCAATTTCGTTGTTGCATGTCTCAATTGGGTGCCTTCGCAATTCGAATTTTGTCAATTTTTGCCTAGAATTATCGCTGCTAGGGTTTATCATGTATGGCTGATCTTTTGATGGGATTTTGCCCTTGTTGATGTTGAAAATCATTGTAGTATAGTAGTACATGATTTTGACTGTTGTTCTAGGCAATTCTGCGATTTTTCGGGTAAAATGCTTAAATGAGGATTTTACCGCTTTTCTGACATTCGTCTCTTTTTTCTTTGTTGCTTGCAGTCATTCAGAGTGATTAACAACTACAGGGGCAGCGTGCGGGCAGTTCTCGAGAGGTGGGCAACTCTAGATGCTGAGTTGAAAGACGAGATTGAGAATATAGGACTCAGGCCTTTCTTTGATGGTTTGGTGGGTGAGAGGAGAAACACCCATGTGCTCCAGGTTATCAGGGAGCGTTGGTGGGACAGTACCCATACCATGCATATGAGGTGGGGCGAGGTGACCATGACCCCCACTGATTTTCATGCCATTATTGGGATTCCTATTACTGGCGAGCAGATCGAGGTGGATCCTGATTTCCTTCCTAGTAGTGATAACATGAGGTGGCTGTTGGGCTTCACAGTGCGTACCTCAGGTAGGGGCGTCCTTCTCAAAGCCTTGAGGGATATGGTTGATGCTTACGCTGCTGCCAATGTTGGTCAGATGGGTCATCTCGACACCCGTATTGTAGCTGTCCCTGGTTTTCTGTGGTGGGCTTTCTCTGAGACGCTTTTTGCTAATCATGCATCGACTGCCTTGTTTACTCTTTTGATCGTGTTGAGGGACATTCAACATGTGACCGATGCTAGTTAGGGTCTAGCTGGCTTGGGTCACTGTTACGTGGCTATGGATGAGAGTTCGCGGGATCGGGCGAACGCTGGCTTGGGTGGCTACAGCCATGCTTGGGAGGTATGATACTCATTCTCTGTTGTATTCCTCTTTTTATTTTAGCCCCAGTTCACTTTTAGTCTTCATAGCATTCTCATTTAGCCCTTATATGTTGACATTTTTCTGTGTCTCTCCCATTTGCAGGCTTGGGGTTACACCATATTGGGACTCTTTAGTTTTAACCTCTGGGATAATGCTGCCATATTTCCGGACACATTGAGGTGGCATAGGGCCAACTGGGATACCTATGATGAGCAGGCTGAGGTGGCAGATTTGCCTATAGAAGAGAAGAGGTGGTATCTTGATAAGCAGACCGTCGTTCCTGATGTTGACACCGCTCTCTTCCTTTGGAGGAGTTTAGAGATTCATTAGGCTTATGTGTATGCTGGTATGAGATTACTGATGATTGACCTCGGTGGGGGATGTTTTTACTTGGGAGAGCGAGTCTCTCATCATCATAATGGTGGTAGGCTTGATCTCATCATCCCTCTGGATCCACCAGCTTATATGCTTAGCTCTCAAGCTATTGAGGATGAGGAGAGAGAGGAGCTTATTATCGGTCAGGACGCCTTTCACCACATGCATCTTGAGGCTGATTATCAGGATTTTCTTATTCGTCTCATGCCTCAATTGATTCAGGAGGGTGACCAGGTTCAGGCCCAGGGAGTTGTTCATGTCCTTTTCCGTCCGCAGCTCGGATCGGTTTCATTTACCTACAGAATGGCTAAGGGAATAGAGAGCATCGAGGACCTTCCCACGTAGTACGATATGCCTGAGGGGCTCATACCTCCTGCTGATACGACCATGGTATGATTCATGACCCTTCTTTTGCCATTTCCGTCATTTCATCATTTCATTTCTCCGTTTATCATTTATCTAAAGATTTTGACATCTCTATTTGTTTCTTTTCAACAGGTGCCCATTGCTGAGTATAGAGAGGTCGCAGGATGACTTGCCCAGTCATGGCCTATGCCAAGAGTGTAAAGAGAGAGAGACCGTAGGACTCTTAGGCCGATTGGCTCGCCAGACAGCAAAGTCAGCTTCTTGCGGGAAGAGATCTCGGACCGATGAATGATCACATGGCGGTGGCGATGTCTCCTTCCTTTTGATGCCCGGGTGGATAGGATCCCCTTTGTCCCCTCTTTTGTTGATGATGTATTTATTTCCTTGGTGTAGGCGAAGAAAATTTCTCTTTGTTTGGTTTGTACCTATACAACAGTTAACTCCTAACTCTAACACACAATAATTTTGTTAATTTTAGTTTTTATTTTTGACTGTGTAATGAATTGATTCACATCCGGTTGGTCAACCGAGGGGTATTTTTATGGGATGGATTCGTGTTGGGTCATTTGTATGTGATGTATGAACTGTTTCGAGTGCATTTCTGAGGTGTTTGAGGCATGTTTTGACTCATTGGGCAACCTGAGATTTGAGCAGAGTTTCTGTCATCTGAATTGGGAGATGCCTCGTACGAGATATCGATGTCTCGTACGAGTCATCCCTTGAGTCTGCGGCTGTTTCTCCTTTTTCCTCGAGGATTTGGTGTCTGAACTTGTATATAAACACATCTAGTCCGTCCTAGAATACCATGCAGCCTTAGATCAGTTCTGGGAACTTTTCTTTTGAAGTAAAATTCTCAACCTTTTGCTCCCAATGGCCCCAAGAAAGTCTGTCCCTTCATCAATAATTGTTGATGAGTTCTCCTTGGATTCAGAATTAGTGGAACGCTAAAAGAATGACCTAGCAACATTCTTTCGCTCGTTTGACAAGGCTTGTCAAGGAAGATTCATAAAGATGTTCGGTTTTAAGATTCTTTTCACCTTGAAGAACCTAAAACCGGATTGGGATATTTTATAGGGAGTTGCACCTTTTTGGGATCCTTCGACTCATCTCCTCAACTTTTCACTTAATGAGATGGTCCCCATTGTAGAGGAGATGGCGGCTATCCTGGATATGCCATTGACAGGGGTGATTGCGGTGCCCAAGTATGACAAGATACCAGCGGAGTCTCTCAGGGATTTATTGAGTATAGGCCTTCCTGAGGTGCAAAGTTATATTAATAACCGCCATGTTGATCTCCACGCTTTGCCTAGGAGATTTAAAGGTCGGGTGACTCGTGGTCACGGGGTGGATTCCCAATGTTGCCTCTTGGCATTGTGCTTATTCCGAAGCCTGCTTTTCATGAGCAAGTTCTGTATGGAGGACACGGAGCTCGTGGACATCGTTCTGTAAGCTAGAGGACGGGCCTTCAACATTGTTCCTCTTATCTTAGGGGAGACCCTGCATGGTCATGATGAGCTACACCGAACTGGCTGACTCGGGGAAGTCCCTTATTGTTGAATATTTGGCTCAGAAAACATTTTAAACTGTTGGACTCTCTGACCGAGTATTCTCCTTATACTTTCCATAGGCAGAGACTATTGGTGATGTAACGCCCGTCTTAATTCCTGTTAAATTCTTGACTTGCATAATTATATGCTATTTTATTTGAGTTAATTATTTAACTAATTGAGCAAGTTTAAGTCCTAAGTGTTCAAAGTTGGAACTTTAGGGTCATTTGTGAAAATTAAAGTTTAGGGGCTAAAATGCTCAAATTGAAACTTGAAGGGCCTTTTTGTTAAAAGTGAAACTTGAGGGGCTTAATTGCAATTTCTTGAAAATGGTAAGGATAAAGCTTGGGTTGCCTTTCTCAGATCTTGTTTCCCCAAAAATATGTTCTCGTACGTTCTCTTTGTCTCAAAAGTTAGGGTTTACCCTATTCTCGACTCCTCTCGCTTAATTATGCCTCTGTTCGAAAATCCGACTTCGTATAAATGATCAGGGCGGTGAGTAGAGCATTTCCTGCCGAACAGAAATTAGTTTGGGTGAATTTGATTTCGGAGTAGGTAAGTCACTAGCTCCCCCTTGCTTGTAATAACATGCCTATATGTTATTCTTGGTACTTGTGCTTGTTAATTTCGTGATTTGAATGAGTTTTGTGATACTTGTAAAATTGGGACAAAGGGAGTATTTTTTATACTAGGTACAGAGACCATGAACCTAAATGGGTTGGGTTTGTAAGTGTTAGAAAAAATTATACTCCTACTTGTGAGACGGTAAAATATTAACTTGATTTAGATATTATTAGAAAAATTGTACCATTATTTGTGGTACGGGGAAATAAATGGAAGTATCCCTAAATGATTATATTAGTATATTAGAAAATTATACTTATACTTGTGGGATGGTGAAATGAATGAAAGTATCCCTAAATGAGTATATTAGTATATTAGAAAATTATATTTATACTTTTGGGACGGTGAAATATTTAAATGGAATAAAAGGAAATTATTCTATTATTTGTGGGACGGTAAAAAGAAATGAAATAAACTTGAAAGTTATGTTTGAAACATGTTTGTATGTCCTAGGTATGGCCTATGAGTTAGTAAAAGTATACTCCTACGCTTGAGACGGACAATTGTAAACCTGAAAAAGAAATAAAATTTCGAATTTTAGTACCTTGGGCGACCGCCCATGTTTTGCCAGGCGACCGCCCATCTATCTGGAAGATTTTTCTCTTGCAAAGTTCTGTTTTGGGCGACCGCCCATATCCTTTTGTGCGACCGCACACTTGCCCTGATGAACAAAAGTCTTGAATAAAGTTTGGGTAAGCTAGACTTAACCCTAGTTAAGGTATCTAGCCTTAGTATAAGATGTCCTAGGAAGTGTTATGACACCTTAGGGGCATCAGAACTTGGTCTTGAACATGAGTACTGATAGAATTAAAATGAGAACTTGAGTATAAGAGTAAGAACTCTTTTTATTGTCTTGAAAGTGCTAAGAACAAGCACTAATGTGTTATATGTGTCTTGAAACCAATGTTTGTGTACCTTAGGGGAATTAGAACAATGTCTTGAGCTTGAACATCCAAAGTATAGGATTAAAAACTTGTAAGTATGAGATGTATAACTTATCTACTTAGCTTGAACTTGAAGTATAAGACAATTAAATCTTGTACATGACTTGAATATCCAAAGATTGGAATAATAACTTGAGTATAAGATAATTAATTCTTGTACATGTCTTGAACATCCAAAGAATTGGATTAAGAACTTGAATGTAAGATGATAAAATCTTGTACATGACTTGAAACCAATACATGTGTATGGTAATGAACTTGAAAGTACTATGAACAAGCACTAACGTGTTAGAATTATTCTTGGTGTGTATGTGCAAATCTTGCATATAGCTACTTGATAGAATGTGGCTTGTTGACTACTTGATACTTGGTATTAATAACCAAAGAGTTAGAATGTGAAACTAGATAGAGAATGAACAACTCTAAGACATACTCGAATCTAATACGTGTGTATTGAAAGTGCTATGAACAAGCACTAATGTGCTAGTAATTAGTTTTAATCGTGCATATACTCAATGAAGTATATAAAGTATAAAGAAGATATCTTGTTCTTGAGTTGAGTTCCTAAAGAATGAGGGACTAGTGTAATATGAAGATAATTCATAAAACAATGATTATAGAACACAATATGTGTTGGAAAATGTATTCGATTATTAGCGATAAATATACGCGAGATATGATTGTGACTAGGTACAATATGACCTATTCTACTACGTGCTTAGAGTCTAAGATGTTGGGCTCTACTTGGAAGTAAGGGTTTCATGATAGACACATTAGTGTGTTAAAGGTTATATGAATATGTACGTGCAAATATTTCATATGAAAAAGTGACATAGAATGACATACCCTACTACTTGGTTGGGGTCTGTTATTAATAGACTCTAATTTGGCTTGATTGTGTTACGTGGACACATTATGTGCCATTGTTATACTGATTTGTATTTGCAGATATAGCATACGTGTACTTGTATTTGGTGAGCACATAATTACATGGTTCATGAAGAGCTAGTCCACTACTTTTGGACTTAGTTCTATACTCTTGTAGTTCAAGTAAACACCTACTTGTGCATTCTTGTGTGAGTCCAGCTGGTCACCTTGCTTGCTCGGAGATGTATAGGTTCACACTTATCATGAGGCTGGGGCCAAAGTGATAATCGGGTGCCTATGTATCTGCGCTTGACCCCTTACTACAGGCCATAGTAAGGGCATAGCTTCCTTTATTAGAGCAATACGCATGATAAAAGTGAATGCTAAACTCGTGAACACCTCGTGAATCTTGTTCTTGTTAGTGACACTGGTTACCGGGTCCTCTTGTGTACTGCACAGCAGCAACTTGATTGATCGTGATTTTTCAACTGCAATAAGCAACGACAACAATGGTTTACTTGGGAGGAATAAGGTTGGAATATCCTTTGTAACGTGTTAGTTTAGCCTTATGTGTTAGCTACTTGATGAGTTGGCTTAGCCTCTCATATACTTGTTACTTGATGATATCTTGAGCATGATTACTTGATAATCTTCTTGATTTGCATGATTACATGATAACATGCTATGTACTTGTATCTAGTAACTTACTGAGATTTATCTCACCCCGTTCCTTGTTTATTTGTTTCCCCCCAGGAAATTAAGTGGTAATACGTTGTGAGGCTCAACTTAGCAGGGGCCTACTTGGCAGGTTGTTCTTGTTGGGGATTGTTATCCTTTCCAGTTTTGCTGAGGACGATTTGGTATTAGTTGTTTAGACTCAGTATATTGGGTAGACTTGTATAGTGTTCTTGTAATGCCAGCGTATGTGCTAGGCATGTTTTCCGCTGTATATAACCACATTTGGTTTAAATTTCTTGGTATAGAACTCGTTGTGAGCTATCTTAGCTCGTTTCTCTTGAGTTATATGATGTCAGTTTGATATAAGCAGATGTCATTCAGTTTCTCGTTTCTTGTTAGTCACGCGCACCAGGTTCGAGGTTCTATTAGGGAATCCCGGCACTTGGGGGCGTGTCAGGTGAAGGGTCTCAGCATTGAGGAGTGGGGCCTTCTTTTTACAAAAGTGGAGACTGATGATATTGCTTGGTACCCATCCTTTTGGAAGGTGAAGAGGTTTGTAGCTAATACCCTTGGATACGACAGGGTCATCCTTCCGGGTTTGAGTTCTTCTTTTTGCTTCCCTCGAAGGGTGATGCAACAATTCGGTCAATAGCAGGACACTTTCGCGTTAGGGGGCAGCCTCAAGACATTTCTTTCCTGGACTCAGAGTTCTCTACGAGCTTTGCTTGCGCTTGGGGGCAAGGCACCACTATGGATCGTTGGACCAATCTTCGTCATGATGGAGGGAGCATCTATTTGTCGGATAAATATTTAGATTGGTCCCTGAAGGAACTCCGTCTCAGTGTCGAGGGTATTGATGAGATTCGCCGCTCTCTGTTGGGGGACCAATTCGAGCCTAGCTTGAATTTGAGAAGAAGGAAGCTAAGGAGGATCCCTCTAATGTCAGAGTAGATGCCACACAAGACTTTCTGGATAGTGACTTTTATGAGAAGAGGGCAAATGGGCTTCTGGTAAATTTCAGGCTCTTGACAGGCCTCATATGTTCGCAAGATTGACTCCCTCGGTATTCAGTAGACTTGAAATGCATTAAGTTAATAAGAAATAGATCTTTAGGAGTATCGGGATATTGCCTAGATAGACCAATGTTTAGATTTTTAATATTTTATTTATTTTCTTTTGCAAGTTGGTATTCATGTTAGAAATTTTCCTATTGCTTTCTTGAAATGCATTCAGTTAATAAGAAAACAAGATTTTGATTGTATTTATTGATAGACCGGACCAAAAGGCTGCCTACGTTCTCCTTTTACATCGATTAAATAAGGAGCTCAGGTCATCGTAGTTCTTGTTAATGAAAGAGAAAAATATGTCTGCTAACTGACATGTCTCGTACGAGACATAGGTGTCTCGTACGAGACTGTCCCCTATTTTTTTTTATGCACACCCTGATTTTTGCTTAGACCGCCCTTTCAGGTTTTCAATCTAGCGGGCTTCTTTTCTCATGCCTATTATTATTATATTATTTTTGAAATAGGGGACGGAGCTATGAGTAGTAATTCTCCACCTTGTCCATGTTGACGGGCTTCGGCAGTTGGTCCCCATCTAGGTCTGTGAGTTGTACCGCTCCTCCGGAGAAGATCTCCTTGACTATGTAAGGGCCTATCCATTTGGTCCCCACTTTCCCATAGGGTTGAATGGTCCGGGACGATGTTCGCGTAGGACAAGGTCCCCTTCTTTGATGTTTTTGGATTTGACTTTCTTATTGAATGCTCGGGCCATTCTCCGTTGATATGCTTGGATATGCTCGGCGGCTCGAAGTCGTTGTTCATCTAGCAGGGCTAGTTGTTCGTAACGGCTGTTCAACCATGCGACTTCATTCACTTGGTTTTCTAGGAGAACCCTTAGTGATGGTACTTCTAATTTGATTGGTAACACTGCTTCCATCCCATAGGCTAGGGCGTATGGAGTTTCACCGGTGGCGATACGGATTGAAGTTCGGTAGCCCGATATTGCAAAAGGTAGCTTGTCGGGCCAGTCTCTGCCAGTTTTAGCCATTTTTCTAATGATGGTCTCTATGGTTTTCTTAGAAGCTTTGACTGCTTCATTGGTCTGTGGTCGGTACGGTGACGACTGATGTCTCTCTATCTTATACTCTGCAAGCAGTTGGTCACATTCTTTCTCAAAGTGTGTGCCATTATCGGATATCATCTCATGAGGTACCCCATATCGGCATATGATGTTTGTCTTAATGAACTCGGCCACCTTTTTGGCATTTAAGACTTTGTAAGATTGAGCCTCGATCCACTTGGTGAAGTAATCAACGGCGACTAACACGAATGAATGTCCATTATGACTTGTTGGTGAGACTTTGCCAATGACGTCTATTCCCTATGTAGAAAACGGCTAAGGAGATGTCATACGTGTTAGGTTTCGATCAAACATGCGCAGCGGAATTTAGCATTTAAAATTTTGAAACCCAAAGCCATAGATCTGTTCGTATGATTAAATCAAATACAATAACAAGAATAAAGGAATAAACTAACCCTTGATGGCTATCAAATTTTCTCTTGGTCTTTGGTGGAGATTTGAAGACTTGATCACGATCACAAAGCTTGAACACGAACTTTGAAGATGATGATTTTCACCCTCTAGCGGTATCCACACTTCGAACGAATATCAAAGGAGCTTCTTTGATCTTGGTTGCTAGACCAAATTGTGAAACACTTTTCCACAATCAAAAGAACTATATGGAATTTATTTTGTGTATTATTTTGTTCCTCAACCAAGAATGTCTTGGAACAAAATAAACCCTCTCTCAAACTCTTTGAGACTCACAAAATCATTAGCATAGAGTGCTGGCCGAATTTGGTCTTTTATACACAAGTATGACCTATTCCAAATAGGAAACTTGTGTCAAAATTCGTTTCCTAATCAAATTAGGAATCTGCCACCCGATGCACTGTGCGGTCGCACAACTATCTGAAGCAAAACTGGTACAAAACTGAGATGATTGTGCGGCCGCCCAGTCCATTATTTGCGGTCGCCCACTTCCCAGAATGTCCAGAATTTCCAAAATTCCAATGTAGTCCTTTTTAAAGATTCGTTCTATTGTGTGTGACCCTCTAGGATTATACTAAGTTGGAAATGGGTTCAAACATGAAACCATAAGATATGATTAGGTTCTAGCAAACCGTCATATCTACCCAAATAGTATAACTAGATACAAGTTCGCATTCCTTTTAGAATATGTCACAATCCTTTTGTCCACGATATCATTGAACACAAGTCATGGTCAAAGAGTCAACTTGTTTTGTTCAATACTTTCTCGATTCCGAATATGTTGATAATCCAAATGACATTGATCCAATCAATTCATTTGAGTCCGGCCGAACATTTCATCAACATCATTCCTACGAGAGGCCCAAGCTTGACATCTCTCCGAGGAGGGACAAATCCATTTAGCTTATTATTCTTCCCTACGTGAATCCGATTATGCCAATCATACCCTTTATAACTACTCGGTTAAAAGTAGCGTTTGAATATGTCAAATATAATGTTCATCAAGTGGAAGACTATAATAACTTCATGTCTAAGGATTCAAATGACATAACTAATATGAGATATATGTATGACATAGACCATGACATAAATCTCATAAAGCGGGTCATGTCCAGTACCTTGTTCCAAACAAGTACCCATAAATCTAACATGATCATCCCATGATCATTTAGCCTTTATACTAGTGCTTAACAAGTACTAGGACGGAGATTATTATAAGTAAACATGAACAACAATAATAATCAAAACATCTCTTTATTGATTTGAAATAAATGATAACAATTACAACGTTTATTAAACGTGCCTAGGGCACCACTACCAACAATCTCCCACTTGCCCTAGGCCCAATCTCTCATGTATCGAATACCCATGGACCTAACATGACCATCATGTTTAGCTTGTGGAAGTCCCTTTGTTAGCGGGTCCGCAACATTGTCATCAGTAGGTACTCTGCATATATTTACGTCTCCCCTATCAACGATCTCTCGAATGATATGAAAACGCCTAAGTATGTGTTTGGATTTCTGATGTGCTCTTGGTTCCTTTGCTTGAGCAATAGCACCATTATTATCACAATAAAGGTGTATTGGATTAGCAATACTAGGAACCACTTCAAGTTCAGTTATGAACTTCTTAATCCAAACAGCTTCCTTTGCAGCATCCGATGCAGCAATATACTCAGCTTCTGTTGTAGAATCAGCGGTTGTACTTTGCTTGGAACTCTTCCAGCTTACAGCTCCACCATTTAACGTAAACACAAAACCCAATTGCGATCGGCTATCATCTTTGTCAGTTTGGAAGCTTGCATCCGTGAAGCATTTACAACGAGATCATCTTCCATTCCTCCATAGACCAAAAACGAGTCTTTAGTTCTTCTCAAGTACTTAAGAATCTCTTTTACAGCTATCCAGTGATTTTCGCCAGGGTCGGATTGGTATCTACTTGTCATGCTCAAAGCATAAGACACATCCGGCCTAGTACAAATCATGGCATACATGATGGACCCAATTGCCGAAGCATATGGAACATCATTCATTTTCTCACGCTCATCTTTTGTCTTAGGACATTGAGTCTTGCTTAGAGAAACTCCATGTAACACGGGCAAGGTGCCTCTCTTAGAATTTTCCATACGGAATCTTCTAATGACCTTGTCAATGTATGTACTTTGGCTTAAACCAAGTAGCCTCCTTGATCTATCTCTATAGATCTTAATGCCAAGAATATACGCGGCTTCACCCATATCTTTCATTGCGAAGCACTTTCCTAACCAAGTCTTCACAGACTGAAGTGTAGGAATGTCGTTTCCAATGAGCAATATGTCATCCACATATAAAATAAGGAATATCACTATGCTCCCACTAATCTTCTTGTATACACAAGGTTCATCTTCGTTCTTGATAAAACCAAACTCTTTGACTGATTCACCAAAACGGAGATTCCAACTCCTTGAAGCTTGCTTCAATCCATAGATGGATCTTTGCAATTTGCATACCTTAGAATCTTGTTCAAAACCTTCTGGTTGTGTCATATACACATCCTTTTGGAGTTTTCCATTTAGGAAAGCGGTTTTGACGTCCATCTGCCATATTTCATAGTCATGATATGCGGCAATGGCAAGCAAAATTCTTATAGACTTGATCATTGCTACGGGTGAAAAGGTCTCATCATAGTCAATACCATGAACTTGCCTATATCCCTTCGCTACAAGCCTAGCTTTGTAAGTATGCACCTTCCCATCCATGTCAGTCTTCTTCTTGAAGACCCATTTGCATCCTATGGTTTTTTACACCTTCGGGTGCATCAATCAAATTCCAAAGTTGATTGTCTTGCATGGATTGTAATTCGGATTCCATGGCTCCAAGCCACTTGTCCGAATCAGGAGAAGACATCGCCTCTTGGTAGGTTGAAGGTTCATCATTCTCAATGATTTCTACCTCATTACTATCCGTTACGAGAAATCCATATCTCTCGGGCTCGGATCGTAACCTACTAGATCTGCGAGATGCTTGTGTATTTTGAACAGGTTCCACAACTCCTTGTGGTTATTGTTCTTGTTCCATTATTGGTTCAATGTTATTTTCTGGGTCTCGAATTTCTTCAAGATTTATTTTACTCCCACTGATTTCTTTGGAGAGAAACTCTTTCTCTAGAAAGACACCAGTTCGGGCAACAAACACTTTGTTGTCCTCTCGGTTGTAAAAGTAATATCCCACGAAAATACATTTATCAGATTTGTGTGCTAGTTTGTCAGAGATAAGTCTCTTGACATAAACTTCGCAACCCCAAATCCTCATGAAAGATAAACTAGGTTTTTTTCCACTCCACATCTCATATGGAGTCTTTGGAACCGTTTTAGTTGGAACTTGATTTAGTGTGAAAGCAGCGGTTTCTAGAGCGTAACCCCAAAAGGATATTGGAAGATCAACTTGACTCATCATTGATCGAACCATGTCTAACAAAGTCCGATTCCTCCTCTCGGACACACCATTCCATTGTGGTGTTCCAGGTGGAGTCAATTGTGAAACTATTCCACAATTCTTTAGATGATCGTCAATTCTTGACTTAAGTATTCACCACCTCGATCTGATCGAAGTGCCTTTATACTTTTGCCAAGTTGTTTTTCTACTTCATTTTGAAATATTCTAAATATCTCAAATGCTTCACTTTTATGTTTCATTAGGTAAACATACCCAAATCTACTATAATCATCAGTGAAGGTTATGAAGTATTGAAATCCTCCCCTAGCATTGCTACTTAATGGTCCGCATACATCGGAATGTATCAACCCCAATAAGTCGCTTGCTCTTTCACCCAACTTGGTAAAATGTGTCTTAGTCATTTTTCCAAGAAGACAGGACTCACAAGTATCATATGACTCTAAGTCACATGAACCCAAAAGTCCGTCCCCATGGAGTTTTGAGATACGCTTCTCATTAATATGACCAAGACGGCAATGCCACAAATAAGTATGATTTACATCATTAGGTTTAGATTTCTTATTTACATGATAGACATTATTTTCATTCTTGACATCCAAGATATAAAGGCCATTAAATGAATTAGCAATACCATAAAGCACATCATTTAAATAAATAGAAAATTTCTTATTCTCAATAAGAAACTTAAAACCTTCATTATCCGAACAAGAAATTGAAATAATATTTCTGCTTAAATCTGGAACATAATAACAATTGTTCAAAACAAGAATTAATCCGGAAGGTAAAGTGACTTCATAAGTCCCTACGGCTAATGCAGCAACTCTTGCTCCATTCCCCACACGTAGATCTACTTCACCTTCTTTAAGCAGTCTCCTATTCTTTAGTCCCTTCACATTTAAACAAATGTGAGAACCACATCCGGTATCCAATACCCAAGAATCAGTGGTAGAAAGGAGAATATCTATCATATAGATACCTGAAGTCGACGCAGCCTTGCTACTCTTCTTCTTCTTTTGCTCTTCCAAGAAAGCCTTGTAATTGCGTTTCCAATGACCAATTTCTTGACAATGGAAACAGATTGCATCCTTTTGTGAATCGGGTTTTGCCTCAGACGCCTTGGCAACCTTTGCCTTGCTTATCTTGGGTTTGACAACTTTTGCCTTACCCTTGCCTTTGGCACCAGGCTTCTTCCCATCATGAACCAAGAGCACGGGAGAACCTTTCTCCACAATTTTCATCTCTGTAGTTTTGAGCATCCCATGCAACTCAGAGAGATTCTTATCCATTCCATGCATGTTATAATTCATTACAAACTGATTATAACTTTTAGGCAATGAATTACGAATGAGATCCGTGGCTAGCTCCAATGGGATTGGATAGCCAAGTTTCTCTAGGTGCTCTACATAACCTTTCATTTTAAGAAAGTGAGGACTCACTTGTTTCCCTTCATTCATTTTACTAGTAGTGAATGCAACAATGGTCTTGTACCTCTCTTGCCGAGCTTGCTCTTGAAACATAGTTCTCAACTCCACGCTTATCTCATAGGCTTCCAAATGTTCCAAACTTTGTTGGAGTTTTGAACACATAGCAGCAAGCATGAGACAACTTACATCTCTAGAATCATTACGATGTTTCTTGTAATTGTCTCTTTCTACCCTAGGGGCAGTAGGCGGTGGTTCAGCGGGGAGAGGCTCATCGAGAATGTACAACTTATCTTCTTGCCTAAGAACGATTCTTATGCTACGGATCCAATCCATAAAGTTTGTACCATTCTCTTCTAGCTTATCCTTCTCAAGGATTGATCGCAACGACATTGATTGAGTGTTATTAGTCATTATCTACAAATATGCAAAAATTTCCAAAATTTAATAAGTACCGATTTTCATTAAAGAGATAAATAATGTATTTTTCAAACAAAATACTCTCACTAAATTATATAACCTTCATATACATCCAATGTATAATATAATTTAAATGGGTTAAGATCCAACTTTAATTTAATTTCAAGTCCGCTAAGGCGGATTACACAAAATCAAATTAATTAGGTAGACAACTCTTGTCAATCATATCTCATATGACTCTTAGTTCCTTTTATGAGATTCTTTAAGAAATCAAATTTCAAAAAGCATGTTAAACCTCATCTTTGCCTAGGCCCAAAACTGTTTTGACGCCCAATTAAGTCTAACCATTTTAAACGCACAGTTAATGTGTCCCGCTAGGGCGTGCCCACACTATCTATCTTGCTCATACATAAACAAATTTAATGCATCTCGCTAGGGCGAATCTGCATTAAAATCACTCATGTAATAACAAGTGTTTTAATCATGGCATGGCAATAAAAGACTTAAAACTTTCTTTGAAGGTTCATCACATATAGCATATAACACATTTATGAGCACATAATATAAACATGTTACACATCAAGTTTAGCCACTAAATTAATCTCCATTAATTTAAGCATGATATTTATGTGTCATTAGTTTCTCTATAATTATGAGGATGAGACTATTTCAACTTCGGTTATTATCTCCAAATCAAGACAACAAGACGTGCGGTCGAACTAAGCCATAAGGCAACCACAATCCCGCACTAATTCAAGAAAACCAAGAAAGTAGTCCATGTGGCCGAAACTAAGCAATAGATGGTCTCGATGAACGTAGGCCAATTGCATTCACAATTCCACATGGATCTCCAATCATTGAATCAAGAACTTTGTTTCTCAATTTTAGCAATTATGAACTCTTCATAATTCTAACTTCGTTTTATCTTTGAAACTTTGATTGCGATCAAGTTTGGGAAACACAATCTCGATGAACGCAGATTAGCCATCCAAACCTTGAACCAATCTTAGAATCACAAGACTAAAACAAATAGGAAAATCAAACCCCAAGATCCTCACATAAACCAACTACCCAAAACCCATTCCAGATCAGCAAGTCTGGACTGGTTCTGTTACAGGTTTTGTTGGACCTCTCGAAAATTCCAAATTCTGATTTCAACCAAAAATCAGACAATCTGATCCTCATGTGCGGCCGCCCAAAACTCACTGTGCGGTCGCCCAAGTGATTTTGTGCGGTCGCCCAAACTGATCAGAATGTACAGAATTTTGAAGTTCGAAAATTTTGTCTCAAAATTGTTTTTCCCCGATTATTAAAACTTTGATCCAATCAAAAATTAATAACCAACAATTCTGAATCCACCATAATTTATTTATTGCGATTGAATCGTGCGATTAAAGTTGCAAAACAATAAACCACATAAAATCTCATAACACATAAACATCACATATTCCAATATTCATATCATGCAAGGCACATAAACAATTTATATACACATAACATTATCTAGGTGTTGAAATAATCAATATGAACGGGGCTCTGATACCACTGTTGGGTTTCGATCAAACATGCGCAACGGAATTTAGCATTTAAAATTTTGAAACCCAAAGCCATAGATCCGTTCGTAAGTGATATTATACCCTGCAAGCATAAAGTACCACTTGGCTATTCTAGAGGATACATGCGACTTCTCGAAGATGTACTTCATTGGGTCCATTCGGTCGATTAGTTGCACAGGAAACGCTTCCATGTACGACTTTAGTCTCTCAACTACCCATACCATTGCAACACACGACTTTTCTAATGCAGAGTAATTCAATTCAGCCCCTTGAAAGTGACGGCTGACAAAGTATACGGCATTCTCTTTCTTCGATTCGGGTAGCTCTTGTGCTAGCATAGCCCCTAATGCAGTATAATTGACTGTGAGGTACAAAGTCAACGGTTTCTCTTTATGCGGTGGGAGCAATTCTGGCGGATTTACCAAGTATTCTTTGACTTTTTCGAAGTCTTCTTGGCATTCTTTGGTCCATTCTAGGAATGCATTCTTCTTGAGGAGTTTGAAAATGGACTCGCATATTGTCGTGAGCTGATTAATGAAACGACTAATGTACTGAAGGCGACCCATGAATACCTTTACCTCTTTCTGCATCTTAGGTGGAGGCATGTTAATGATGGCTTTGATCTTAGTGGGATCCGCTTCTATACCACGCTCGGTGACCATGTACCCAAGGACCATTCCTTTTACTACCCCAAACGTGCATTTGTCTGGATTAAGTCTCATCTTGTAATGTCTTAACCTTTCAAAGAACTTTCTGAGGCCGATGAAGTGCTGCCCATCGGAGCCTTTGGAGTGTATGATCATGTTATCGACATACACTTCCATCTCTTTATGTATCATGTCATGGAACAGCGCAGTTACAGCTCTATGGTACGTGGCTCCGACATTTTTGAGTCCGAATGGCATGATTGTATAACAGAACGTCCCCTAAGATGTGGTAAATGCTATTTTGTGTTGGTCCTCCTCAGCCATAAGGATCTGGTTGTACCCTGAGAATCCGTCTACGAATGAGCGGACTTCATATTTTGCGGTATTGTCAACGAGTATGTCTATGTTAGGGAGAGGAAAATCATCTTTTGGAGATGCTCTGTTGAGGTCACGGAAATTTACGCAGATGCGGAATTTTCCATTTAGCTTGGAAACCTGCACAGTATTAGCCAACCAGGTTGGATACTCTATCACTTTGATGAACCCAACACTCAGGAGTTTCTCTATCTCTTGCTTGACTTGTACCGACCACTCGGGTTTAATTCTGCGGAGTTTCTGCTTGACTGGATTTGAATCTGGAAGTAGCGGTATCTTATGCTCAACAATCGAATTCGCTAGCCCCAGCATATCTTTGTAGGACCAAGCGAACACATCTACGAATTCTCAAAGAAGCGCTATGAGGGCTTGTCGGTCTTCCCCCTTAAAGAAAGTGCCAATCTTGGTCTCTTTCGGATCATCGTCCATCCCCAGATTAACTGTTTTCATTTCTTCTGCATCAATAGGATCATTTCCGCCACGATAACCCACTTGCTTATTAATTTCTTTTAAGGTTTGTTCATTTTCTTGATCCATCTCGTCATATGACTCATTATTATCTAATTCGTTAGAGTTATTAGTTAATTCATCATTTAAGACGCTAGCAATCTTAGGATACTCGGAAAGATCTATGTTTTCATAAAGAAAGTAGGAGAATACACGTTCCGCGATGGCATCCAAGTCCTCTTGGGTGAGCTCATCGGTAGCGGTATCTGACTCTAAGGTAAGAGTTACAATTTTTTTTCCCTATGGGGATGCGGAGTACACCCTAACTCCTTGATCAGGAAGTCCTCACTTGCTATGGGTCCCCAGTTGTGTACCAGTTCGGGATAGGCTCGTCATACTTCTTGATGAGCTTAGTGTAGTCTTGGTCCGGAGTGTCCCCCTTGTCTATTGTATTGATCTGGGTGTCCTCTAGCTTGCAAAGGTTGAGAAATTGGCACAGTTTTAAGATACCCGTGGGAAAATGGAAATGGTTCCTGGAGAATCAAACACGGCATTTCAATGTTCCAACAAAAAAAGAGTCGCCACGTTAGTTTAATTTTAAACCCAAACTTAACGAAAAATGGTTAGAGATTGCGAGTTCGGAGGTCAGGTTACACTTTGGGAAAAAAACTAGTTCACCCAAAGTGCCTCAGAAAACCGATTCTCCCTAAAATTTGTTGACCAAAAATGTGCGAGTGTGTGTGTGTATTTTCAAAATTGGAGAAACTGACTTTTAACAGAAACCAGTTAAAAAGTTAACAAAAAGGGTTTATTTTGCAAAGTTTATTACAGAAAAGGGTTAAAACAGAAAAACTTTTCACATGGCCAAACCATCCGTCCGGCTAGTCCAAACTATCCATACGGTTGGTTGGGCCGTCCCAGATGGTTTTTATAGATTTAACAGAAACAGTCCAGTTTCAGGCAGAAACAGGGGATTCTGCTAAAACTGGACTGATTTGGGTTTGTTCAGCCTATTTGCTAGTTACAAAACATGAATAAGATCATCCCTATGCCATTGATCACTAGTTAAACACCAAAAACAAAGATTCTTGGGTGTGATCAAGGCAATCATTGGGGAAATATGAAGAAAGTTGATAAATTATGGCTTTTGAGCCAAGATCATCATTTGGATGGTTAAAGATTGGAACTTTTAACATCCAAATGAATGATTCACCCATGGAAAACCTTGGGGAAACAAGAAATCAACCTTTAGATGGATAAAGATTGAATCTTTACCATGAAAAGGGACATTATTATGAGTTGATCAAGACTTTGAATGGTAAAGATTGAGACTTTATTATCAAAGTTCATCAAACTCAAGTAAATCAACATAAATGTAAAGACTTGGAGATAAATTGTATTAATTTAAAGATAATAAAAGTAGAGACTTGAATGTAAAGTGCATTAATATAAATGACAATGAAATAAAAATACATTAAACATAACAAGCCTTGATCATCATGGTTTGTAACCCACAATCACACACTAGGCATGAAGGGCACTATTGATCACTCCAAGGCTTGGAGCCAATTTATATAATTGCAAGGAAATGTAAAGACATTATGTAAATAAAGAAGATAAAATAGAATGAGATGAAGAGAAGATGGGGGAAGGAGGCCTCACCAATATTTAGTTCTAAGCCTATCTTTCTCTCTCTCTGTCACTCAAATGTGTTTGTGATTATGACCAGCTCTCAGTTCTACAAAGCTTCAGCTCACTAAACAGTTTCTTCCCCCTGAATGATCATCAAGGGTCTCAATTTATAGGGACTGAGGGTACCTAAACCAGCCGTATGGCTAGGCCCCTTCCACGTCCAACCATCCGTACGGCCCATCCTGGCGAGCTTCTGGATTTTTCCAATTTAATTCCAGAGTAGTCCTGGAGTTTTCAGTTTATCCTAGTGAGGTCCCATCCTATCAGTTTATCCCTGAATGGTGCTAAGAGTTCCTCTAAGTTGGTCATTTTTAGATTGGGGTACTTACAGATCCCCTCGGCAACGTCGCTTTGGAAAAGCGGGGTTGTCGATAAAAAAAGCATCCCAATCTGATGGGAGGACGGCTTGACTGATTTTGGTTGCATGGCTGGACCTAAAGGTATAGGATTCCTATGTATCCCGTTTATGGGGAATCAAGCCTAACGTAGTTCGGAGAGGGGTGAGAGACTTTTAGGACTACTCAATCCTAAGGGCTAGGTGGATATCTGCCATCCTTTTCCTAGGGGAACGGGCATGACTCTTGGCAAGTTCAGAGGCGGGAAATGGTCAACTTGGATCTACGGAGAGGTTTGACTTACACGGCAAAGGCATGACTCTTGTGAGTTCAGAGGTGGGACATGGTCAACTTGGCTCTATGGAGAGGGTTGACTTACACGGACATGGTCAACTTGGCTCTATTGGAGAGGATTGACTTACGCAGCAAAGGCATGACTCTTGGTGAGTTCAGAGGCGGGACATGGTCAACTTGGCTCTATGGAGAGGGTTGACTTACAAGGACATGGTCAACTTGGCTCTATTGGAGAGGGTTGACTTACGCGGCAAAGGCATGACTCTTGGTAAGTTCAGAGGCGGGACACGGTTAACTTGGATCTATGGAAAGGGTTGACTTATAAGGACATGGTCAACTTGGCTCTATTGGAGAGGGTTGACTTACGCGGCAAAGGAATGACTCTTGGTGAGTTTAGAGGCGGGACATGGTCAACTTGGCTCTATGGAGAGGGTTTGACTTACAAGGCAAAGGTGTGACTCTCGGGGTCAGACGCTGTTAGTACCCAACCTGAAAATGAGTTTATCCAGGATTTCCTGAAAAGCCTAGATAAGAAATGTTGATGACTAATCGGATGAGGAATCGAAGATAGGTGTAGACACCCCATTTTGGACGTTCATTTATAATCACACTACTTCTGTGTATCGCCTTTGATTTGGGTCAAAACTCGTTAAGTTGGACATGTTTTGTTAAGTTTCTGACTGATTCCATTAGTTAGGAGCCAAACTGATCATTAAAACAATCGCAGAGGGCAAATAAGTGATTCCAGCACTTAGATGCCTCGTACAAGGTATCCCCCTCGACAGTCGGGTTTTTGGTCAGTTTCCTTGTTGATCTTAACCCCTTTTCTTGGCAAACACTCATGCAATCCGGGGAAAATCCCATGGCCGATCCTAGAGTCCTAAAATAACGTCTTGAGAATTAAGTCTTTGATTCCCAACCATAAACAACTCTCCAACTTAAACCCTAGGTCACCAAAAACCTATAAATAAAGGGTTTCTTTCACTTTAAGAAAAGGAGGAGAATTTCTAGACAGCCCCAAGGCCGTTAAATCACCAAGAAAGCTCTCATAATCAGTCTCTCTCCCATACCCACGAAATTTGGAAGATCAAAGGCCTTTAGTCAAGGCCATAGGATTCTTGAAGAAAACGCTTAGGTAAAATCTTTGCTTTCTATCTTCTCATCTCCTTCTTTGCTTTGAAGTAGTGTGATTCCATCAAAGGATCAGCCTAGAGCCTCTCCAATCCATGGAGATGGTCTCGAAGCACATGATCCGACATCCCAAATAAATAAGCAATTATTTATTTGTTTGTTTTTCTCTTTTGGTACATGAATGCATGATTTTGAAACGATGATGATGATTTCTTAGCAAGACCAATCCTAGATTGCGTGAATTGGTTGCTCCTTGACCTCCCCAATTCATAACTTAACCCCCGAATCCAAACATTTCGGTCCGTGTTCTGACAAAAACATGGTGGCGACTCTCGAATCAATAAGAAGGTAAATCGAAGGACGAAAATATGCCTCGAAGCAAAACCTCGCGCGCAAACAGTGGCGACTCCACTGGGGACCAGAACACAGTAAGTGGGTTAGACTTGCGTCGAAAGAAATCATCGTTGTTTCAAAATTCTACATTCTGTACGATAATCTGTTCCCATACTGGGATGCCTCGTACGAGGTATCACTTGTATCGTCCGAGACATCTTAGTTTTGCCTGGCGGATCTGACTTTCTGGTTTGAAAAGGGAATTTTGTTCGGTTCAAACACGTACACAGAGTCTCAGACCTGCTCTCCCCTCTGTTAACGACGAAGAAACTCCCCATATATCATAAGGCTAACCTTTGTTTGCAGGAGTATGTGCTAAATGCTTTATTCTCTGCTTTGCTTATGTTTACCTTTATGTGTGAACTACGACGGCCTGAGTTCCTCCACAAGAGGGAAACGTAGGCAGCCACTTGGCCCGGCCATTGCTTGTTTTTGCTTTTACTTTAAAAAAAAACTTTCTATTTTATCCTTGACACCTAGATCTTGACTCTCACACACGTGCACACATGTAGAATAATTTCACTACATACCCTATAAACCTGGGTCCCAATCGGAGGACGGATGTCGGTCAGCACCCCCATTCTAACGAATGGCCCTCGCCGGTCTCTCCAAAGATGGTGTACCCACTCCGTGACACGCTCCTAGACTTTGTTTATAGGGAGCCTTAGCCGTAAGCCTTGCATCAACCTCATGCATACATACTAGCTAATAAGACACTCCTCGAGACCGGTCGGTTTGATTCTTAGGGTTGTTTTAATCTTTGCCCAAAATAACGCATCTTTACAATCTATAATCCTCCCTTGAGAATATGACGAATGTCCCTTCGGTTAAAATGTTGAACAAAGGATCTTGAAAGAATGGAGAACCTCTCTACGGGAATCCGAGTTTGTGTTTTCCTACTTTCACTATTTTGTGCGGGATTGTTGATGCCATTTTAGCTTAGTTTCGACCGTATCGTTCAACATATCCCTTTCGGTTGTCCCATAAAAATTCACAAGGTTTGATTGCGTTAATGCGTTGTTTAACAAAGTGAAAAACAACTATGAAATCACTTAGGTTTGGCTTAATTGAATTGTGGATTCCGATGAGAATATGGGACCCTTGTCCGAATTGTCCGTTTGGGAGAGTGCAATACAGGTGAAAAACAAGGGGCTCATATTCTAGGGTGACAGAATCCATTGTTCCAGGATGAACTAGAGTTGTAACCTTTTTAAAATGGATTAAATTCCATCCGACCAATAGGATTAAAATCTGCAATCTGAGTGTTAGGCTGGATGCCTCGTACGAGACATCCATTGTCTCGTACGAGACATCCTCCTTTTTCTGTGAATCTGCCGTGTTGGTCAACCATTGTTTCATAAAAGCCAACTTGTTGGGACCTCAGCCTAGATTTGACACAGTTTCTGCACTCTAGGTCCGTCCGATCAGCAAAGTAGCTCCACGCTCCTAACACAATGCCCGCCCGCACAGAAATGTCTCTCAAAGAAATCTCACAGAGTCTGCGCTTCAAGATGGAAGCCACCAGAGGTTGGAAGGAAGGCCTACCCAACAGAGAGGCCCCGGTGATCAACATCATGCAAGAATTTCACTTCAGAGGGCTCGACTATGCCTCTTATCATGCTCATGACCAAGTCAAAGAGCGTAACGAACAAAGCAAAAAAGATTGGGCTGAAATCGAGAGGATGATCAACGGCAGTAAGCCCGAAATGTTATAAGATAAATACGATGAAATGAACAAATGGTATAATGCCGCTGTCCAGAGAGCTCAAAATTTAGAGAACAACCAAGAGAAGGTCATCAACGATGAGGTAGGTAACTGCATCAGCCTGCTTTATCAAGACCTAAAGAACCAAATGGAGGAGGAACATAATCATCACCTTAATGAGGGACCACTATGAGAGCATCATGCAAAGCCTCCAACCCAAGCCACCAAGGGTGTACACCGATTTGAGCCAAATCCGACTTGGTAGGGTGTTCCAAGAGCTTGAGAGGGAAGGCAAGTTAGCACCTATGAGGGGGTACAAACCCAAATATGAGGGAGCCGGAAGGGCCTTGCACCTGTATTGCTACTACCATCAGTGCCGCGGTCATCACACCGACAAGTGAAACAACCTAAGAGATAAGATCCAAGACCTTATCGACCAAGGCACTCTACAGATAATAGGCAATGGAGCCGGCCTTGTATTGAAAAACGAGGGGTCCAAACCTCAAGCTCCTATTCCACTACATTAGTTAGTAGTTTAATAGACTAGTTTTCACTTCATTTTCATAGATTAGACGTTTCTTTCCTTCCTTTTAAACTAGTTGTTTCTTTTTATATTCCTTAAGGGATCCTACTCACTCAAGAATCATTGTGAGTGAGAGCATGCCCTACTATCAAATTCAATTTTTAGTAATAGTTAGTTTCTTTTAAATTTCTCACTTTTTCCTACTTTTCCAAAAAGCAAAGTAGTGTGGAGATGGTAGAGGTCCACAATGAGAATGACTATTCTAAGGCGATTCCATTCTCCGGGACACGACCAGTACTTAACATGATGCTAAAGGAAGGGTACTTCCCCGGTCTTGGACTTGGCAAGCATTTACAAGGGATAAAAGAACCACCACCTATCATTCTATACCCCCCAGAATATGGTCTAGGGTATGTGTCACCATTAAAAGGCATCCCTAAAGAAGAAATGGATTGGACTTCGTACATTGTACCGCTAGCACCGCCCTATCGAAAGACTCTAAATGGGTACTTTGTACGTGAGGGGGGAAACTTTCCATACTTCATGTTCCCTGAACCATGGATTGAACATAAGGGGAAGCGCCAACCGGGCTTTGAAATCTTCAGTGACTGTGATCCGTACTCACTAGAAACAGAACCGATGCAATTCTCGTGGCTACCTCGAGAATTAGGGGGTACCAAGGCCTAGGCATTCAGTGAGTGGGACTTTGTGTTGAGAGAAGACCTACTGCGCCAATTTCTCAACCTTTGCAAGCTAGAGGACACTCAGATCAATGCAATAGACAAGGGGGACGCTCCGAACCAAGACTACACCAAGCTTATCGAGAAGAGTAACGAGCCTATCCAAAATTGGTATGAAACTGGGGGACCCATAGCAAGTGAAGACTTCCTGATCAAGGAATTAGGATGTACTCCCCATCCCCATAGAGAAAGAAAATTTGTAACTCTTACCTTAGAGTCAGATACCGCTACCGATGAGCTCACCCAAGAGGACTTGGATGCCATCGCGGAATGTGTATTCCCCTACTTTCTTAATGAAAAAATAGATATTTTTGAGTATCCCGAGATTGCTAGCGTCCTAAATGATGAATTAACTAATAACTCTAACAAATTAGATAATAATGAGTAATACGATGAGATAGATCAAGAAAACGAGCAAATCTGAAAAGAAATTAATAAGAAAGTAGGTCTTCGTGGCGGAAATGGTCCTATTGATGCCGAAGAAATGCAAACAGTTAATCTGGGGACGGACGATGATCCGAAAGAGACCAAAATTGGCAGTTTCTTCAAGGGGGAAGACTGACAAGCCCTCATAGCGCTTCTCCGAGAATTCGTAGATGTGTTTGCTTGGTCCTACAAAGATATGCCGGGGCTAGCCAATTTAATTGTTGAGCACAAGATACCACTGCTTCCTGATTCAAGGCCAGTCATGCAGAAACTCTGCAGAATTAAGCCAGAATGGTCGGTACAAGTCAAACAAGAGATAGAGAATCTCCTGAGTGTTGGTTTCATCAAGGTGATAGAGTATCCAACCTGGTTGGCTAATACTGTGCAAGTTTCCAAGGCAAATGGAAAAGTCCGAGTCTGTGTTGATTTCCGTGATCTCAACAGAGCATCTCCGAAAGATGATTTTCCTCTTCCCAACATAGACATGCTCGTTTACAATACCGTGAAATACGATGTCCTTTCATTCGTAGATGGATTTGCCGGTTACATCCAGATCCTCATGGCCGAGGAGGACCAACACAAAACAACGTTCACCACACCTTGGGGGACGTTTTGTTATACAGTCATGCCATTCGGACTCAAGAATGCCGGATCCACCTATCAGAGAGCTGTAACTGGGTTGTTCCATGACATGATACATAAAGAAATGGAGGTTTACATTGAAGATATGATCATACACTCCAAAGGCTCCGATGGACAACACTTTGTCGACCTTAGGAAGTTCTTCGAAAGGTTGAGGCACTACAAAATGAGACTTAATCCGACCAAGTGCACATTTAGGGTAGTGAAAGGAAAGGTCCTTAGGTACATGGTCACTGAGCGTGGTATAGAAGAAGACCCCGCTAAAATCAAAGCCATCATTAACATGCCTCCACCTACGACGCAAAAAGAAGTCAAAGGATTCATGGGTCGCCTTCAATACATTAGTCGTTTCATTAATCATCTCACGACGATGTGCGAGCCCATCTTCAAAATACCTTAAACCTCAGTTTTTGCGTATTTTCAGAGTCGAACTACGTTTGGTCTGATTTCCTTCCGAGGAATACGTAGGCAGCTTTTTAGCACGACCATACCCTTAGTTCAAAAGGGCGTCTTTTCTATCGTTGACGGTACTTCATCCATAAGTATCGTCGCAGAGGGGCTCTGTAGACACCCCATTTTGGACATTCATTTATAATCACACGACTTCTGTGTCTCGCCTTTGATTTGGGTCAAAACTCGTTAAGTTAGACATGTTTCGTTAAGTTTCTGACTGATTCCGTTAGTTAGAGGCGAAACTGAACATTAAAACTATCGCAGAGGGCAAATAAGTGATTCCAGCACTTAGATGCCTCGTACGAGACATTGATGTCTCGTACGAGGTATCCCCCTCGACAGTCGGGTTTTTGGTCAGTTTCCTTGTTGATCTTAACCCCTTTTCTTGGCAAACACTCATGCAATCTGGGGAAAATCCTATGGCCGATCCTAGAGTCCTAAAATAACCTATTGAGAATTAAGTCTTTGATTCCCAACCATAAACAACTCTCCAACTTAAACCCTAGGTCACCAAAAACCTATAAATAAAGGGTTTCTTTCACTCTAAGAAAAAGAGGAGAATTTCTAGACATCCCCAAGGCCGTTAAATCACCAAGAAAGCTCTCATAATCAGTCTCTCTCCCATACCCATGAAATTTGGAAGATCAAAGGCCTTTAGTCAAGGCCATCCATAGGATTATTGAAGAAAACGCTTAGGTAAAATCTTTGCTTTCTATCTTCTCATCTCCTTCTTTGCTTTGAAGTAGTGTGATTCCATCAAAGGATCAGCCTATAGCCTCTCCAATCCATAGAGATGGTCTCGAAGCACATGATCTGACATCCCAAATAAATAAGAAATTATTTATTTGTTTGTTTTTCTCTTTTGGTACATGAATGCATGATTTTGAAACGATGATGATGATTTTTTAGCAAGACCAATCCTAGATTGGTTGAATTGGGTGCTCCTTGACCTTCCCAATTCATAACTTAACCCCTGAATCCAAACATTTCGGTCCGTGTTCTGACAATAACATGGTGGCGACTCTCGAATCAACAAGAAGGTAAATCGAAGGACGAAAACGTGCCTCGAAGCAAAACCTCGCGCGAAAACAATAGGCGTTATCTCGTCATCCTCCAGAGTCCAGATTGATCAGAGCCTCGAAAATTGTGCCAATCTCTCTGACCGACCGGGCGGCCAGTCTTCCGGCCGGCGGCCACTTCCTCCGGGTCAATATTTCTTATAAATAGGTGACCTCAGTTCATTATTAAAAACACAATTCTTTTCCCCAAGTTCTACAAGCCAAACCGACGGCAGAACTCTCTCTCCAAGCCTTTCTAGCAATTCCGAAGATCCGGGGAATCTGCGCGAGTGTAAGGATCCCGCCCCAAAAAAGGGGGAGCGCGAGCGCGTTCCAAGGGTGAAATACCAAACGCGGGAACCGGACCAATTTAACGGAGTTGTAACGACCCCAAAACCCGTCCCTATTTATTTTATATTTTTGAGAATTTTAATTTAAACTTATGTGTGCATTTTATGTGTTGCATCACATTTTATGATTTACTTATATTATTTGCTTAATTGTGTTATTTATTTTGTTAGTAGTAATAATGGTTAAAGGAGTTAAATGATTAAGTTGAAACCTTAGGGTCCTTAGTGAAAATATAAGTTTAGGGTTTATTTGTTCAACTTGAAAGTTGAGGGACTAAAGTGTAAATTGGGTAAAGATTTTTATAAAATCAAGTTTATCTTCTCCTTCTCTCTCTCTGTACGCATAGGCAGAAGCAAACTTTTTCTTTTTTTTTTTCATTCTCTCTGGGAAGACGAAGGGAGTAAGTATACTTTCTATTTTAATTTATATCTTTTTATTTATTACTCCGTTTTAAAAACTAATTATATATAATGTTCAGGGTGTTGATTAGATCATTTCTAACCGAACAAATATTATTTCTGCGACACTTTTCCGGAAAATAGGTAAGTTACTAATTCCTCTTAAATAGTAAAATGGTCATATATTTGCTATATGTGTGATATGTGGTGAAATTATTGTGAAAAGAATTTATTTGTGATACTTGTTTATTTGGGACAAAGGGAGTATAATTATACTGGGTAAGTGACTTAGTTTGTATGCAAGGGTATATATGGAGTATGTTTATATACCTGAGAATGTTAGTATAAGTGTTTAAAAGTATACTCCTACTCGTGGGACGGTAAAATATTAACTTGAGTTAAATGTTAAATAAGTATATTATAAAAATTATACTATTATTTGTGGGACGGGAGTTGAGTTTTCTTGTCTTTAAATGTTAGGATGGAAGTATATATAGGTACTCCTAAGATTTAGAACGAACGGAGTGAAAATCGGACCCCAAAACAGGGAGTTTGAATGTGTGCGGCCGAACATTTTATAAAATTGTCCGTTTTACGTTCAATCTTCCGGAGTCCATAACTTCTTCGTCCGGACTCCGTTTTGGACGTGTAAACTATCGTTGGAAAGCTATTTTTGAGTGCTATGAAATGGCTCTATTGGACGCATGGTTCCAGATCAGAATGGTTGTCTTTTTATTGAGGTTTAAGATCAAGGTGTAGTCTCGGTCTAGGTTCCGTAGTACTATTCTAGTTGACTTAGTTGGGCACCGTGGAACACTCTAGTGTTTGTTAATAGTTCCTTTGTGAACAAATGAGTTGGGATGTGGAATTTAACTAAGTATTAAATAGGTATTAGGGAACATCTTTTTGATGTGTTTTGGATTAATTGTGAATGGGTGCAAGCTTGTGAGGTGACTTAATGTCATTAATAAAGGATTGTGTTGTGACCTAATGTCAATGTTGTGAACTCTTTTATGAGTAACATGTTTGCATCTTTTGAAGTGTTTGGCTTGGTTCCTTATTTTAGAATCATTGCCCTAGTTGTTGTTGTTTAGCAAGTATTTAATATTGTGCTTTCGTGTAAAGTCCAGCTGGTCTTGTGTTGTTGAGTCGGGCAGTGGGAAAATTATAGGGGTACAAGTTAAGTTCCCTATAAGGTTTTCCATTGGTACCTTGAGTCGGGCAGTGGGAAAATTATAGTGGCACACAAGCCAAGTTCACTATAAGGTTGTCCACTGGTACCTTTATCCTCAGTCCAGATTGGCCTTGGATGGGATAAACTCGCTCCCTTGCGTGAGCATTTAGGGGTATGACTTTGTGTCATTTTCACCCGCTATTGTTGTTGTTGTGTTATATGGTTCCAGAACCTGCTTCAGCTATTGATGCTGCCCCGTTGTTACTTTGGTTCTATTGGTTATGGTTTGGTTTTCGGGATCCCGGCTTCAGCTATTTATGCTGCTCAGATGGTTTTCCCAACTGGTTTTCTCAGATGGTATTCTCAGATGGTTATGTTATTTCGGTAAACCTTGGCTTGGTACTCTCATGTTATGTGATATATGCTATATGATTATTTGTTAATATTGTTTCTTTATGATTTTCATATCAGCATGTAACGTAGTAGCATTTTAGTAGCTTACTAAGATTCATTCTCACCCCTTATTTGTTTACTGTTTTAGATAAAAGCAAGTCCAGGGGATAGGACAATTTGGCACGGGAGGACGTTGAAAGTGGTAAGAGTTAGGTTTTGTTTTGTCAAGGTTACATTACATAAATGTATAACCTTTTGGGTAGAGTTTCCTTGACTTCATCGTCTTGTAACACCTATATTTTGGATAATGTTGGTGTGAGTACATTTGTATAAAGGTTTGTAAGCCTTCAGGCTAAATAGTTTCGTTTGTGAAAGTTTGTTTGAAAGTCAGTGGAAGTCTTTGAACTTCAAGTGTGGATTTGTTAAACTTTATGAAAGTATATTTCAAAAATTTTTCTAAAGGTGTTTTATAACGTCTTCCAATCGCGTCCCGAGCGTGGGGCCAAGTAGGACCACGGGTCTAGGGCGCGACAGGAGTCGCCACATTTTGTTAATTTTAAACCCAACAAAATGACAAAGGTTTGAGTTCAAAGGTTCAGAGATCAGGTTACAACTTGGGAAGAGTTTTTACGTCCTCCCAAGTTGCCTTGGACAAAGCTGAGTCTCCCTTGTTAGTTAACAAAAGTGCATGTGTGTGTGTGTGTTTTAACGAAAAATCTTTGTTTTAACTTTTTATTTATATTTTCAACTGAAAAAGGGTTTGTTTGGCAAGAAAACAGAAGACAGAAGGGCAAAATGGTCAATCTCCCCATACGGCCAAAGTAGCCGTACGGATGGGGAGACCATTCCTGGGATTTTACAGTTTATTCAAGCAACAGTCCAGTTCTAGGCAGAAACAGAGCATTTTGCTTGAACTGGACCAAGCTGTTCTGATTCCAGTTTGTTATTCCAACACAAAACAACATTAACAACTCATTCCTATGCCATTTGATCATCAAAGAACCTCCCAAAACAAGAGTTTGGGCATGATCAAAGGCAATCATGGGAGAAAAATGAAAAAGGTGGCCAATATGCCCTTTTGAGCCATAGTGACCATTTGATGAGTAAAGATTGAAACTTTACTATCAAAATGGCTCTTCTAGGCAAGATTAATCTTTTAGGGACAAGAACAAACCATAAAGATTGAATATTTATTACCCAAACTTGGGAATTTTGGGCTAGATCAAGGTGATGAGGATAAAGATTGAGACTTTATCCTCAACATGATCATCATAGCTTAAAATGAGCAAAATGAACAACAAGAGCATCATCCATGACAAGAATGTAAATGAACAATCAACAAGCCATGATCAAACTAGGTTTGAACCTCTTCCACACAAAGTATGGAGGGCACCTTTGATCATCTCATGGCTTGGACTAGGAAATATAAATAATAATAAATATATGTATATTGCTTGAATGGACAAGACTTGCAAGAATGTAAAGATCAACAATAAATGACAAGATCAAAGATAAATAGAGTTCTTAGATGAAGAGAAGGGAGGGGGAGGAGGTGGCTTTACCTATCTTGGTTTAGGCCAATCTTCCTTTCTCTCTTTCACTCTTTGTTCACTCTTACTCACACTATTCTGATGTGAATTCGACAGAATTACCTTAGTTCTAATGTTTCTCCCCCCTCTGAAATGATCACCAAGGGGTTCTATTTATAGGGACTGAGGGTGCCCAAACCAGCCGTACGGCTAGGCCCCTCTAGTACCCAAAGCATCCGTACGGCTCAGCCTGGCGAGCTTCTGGATTTTTCCAATTTTATACCAGAGTAGTCCTGGAATTTATAGCTTATCCTAGGGAGGTCCTGGACTATTAGCTTATCCCTAAAACGGTACTAAGGCTACCTCTAAGATAGGTTGGTTTCAGATTGGGGTACTTACAAAGCCCCTCGGCAACGTCGCTTCGAAGGAGCGGGGTTGTCGTTAGAAATAAGCATCCCAATCTGACGGGACGACGGCTTTAACCGATTTTGGTTGCATGGATGGACCTAGTGGTATAGGATTCCTATGTATCCCGTTCGCGGGGAATCAAGCCTAACGTAGTTCGGAGGTACGCGGGGTTACTTAGGTCCGCAAGAAGGCATGACTCTAGGGGTCAGAGGCGAGACATGGTCAACTTGGCTCTATGGGAGAGGGTTGACTTGCTGGGGATACGGTCAACTTGACTCTATAGGAGAGGGTTGACTTACACGGGACAGATTTTTACTGGGCTTACGTCGGGGACGGCCTATGGTGACTATTCAAAGTCCAAGCTTGACCGGGGTCAACTCCATCTTCGGGAGATTGACGGGAAAACTGGTCTTACGTCCCTCTAAGGACTTCCGGGACAAAGGCTCTAGCCTATAACGACTATTCTAAGTCTAAGTTTGACCGAGGTCAACTCCGTCTTTGGGGAGATTGATGGGAAAACTGGTCTTACGTCCCTCTAAGGACTGCCGGGACAAAGGCTCTAGCCTATAACGACTATTCTAAGTCATAGCTTGACCGGGGTCAACTCCATCTTTGGGGAGATTGACGGGAAAACTGGTCTTACGTCCCTCTAAGGACTACCGGGATAAAGGCTCTTAGCCTATAACAACTATTCTAAGTCATAGCTTGACCGGGGTCAACTCCGTCTTTGGGGAGATTGACGGGAAAACTGGTCTTACGTCCCTCTAAGGACTGCCGGGACAAAGGTTCTTAGCCTATAACGACTATTCTAAGTCATAGCTTGACCGGGGTCAACTCCGTCTTTGGGGAGATTGACGGGAAAACTGGTCTTACGTCCCTCTAAGGACTGCCTGGACAAAGGCTCTTAGCCTATAACGACTATTCTAAGTCTAAGCTTGACCGAGGTCAACTCCATCTTTGGGGAGATTGACGGGAAAACTGGTCTTACGTCCCTCTAAGGACTGCCGGGACAAAGGCTCTTAGCCTATAACGACTATTCTAAGTCATAGCTTGACCGGGGTCAACTCCGTCTTTGGGGAAATTGACGGGAAAACTGGTCTTACGTCCCTCTAAGGACTGCCGGGACAAAGGCTCTTAGCCTATAACGACTATTCTAAGTCATAGCCTGATCGGGGTCAACTCCGTCTTTGGGGAAATTGACGGGAAAACTGGTCTTACGTCCCTCTAAGGACTGCCGGGACAAAGGCTCTAAGCCTATAACGACTATTCTAAGTCATAGCAAATGGGCATACGTCGGGGACGGCCAAATTTTGACAACAAGTTTTTAACTGGGCTTACGTCAGGGACGGCCATATTTTCTCAACAAATTTTTAATTGGGCTTACGTCAGGGACGGCCATATTTTCTCAACAAATTTTTAACTGGGCTTACGTCAGTGACGGCCATATTTTCTCAACAAATTTTTAACTGGGCTTACGTCAGGGACGGCCATATTTTCTCAACAAATTTTTAACTGGGCTTACGTCAGGGACGGCCATATTTTCTCAACAAATTTTTAACTGGGCTTACGTCAGAGACGGCCATATTTTCTCAACAAATTTTTAACTGGGCTTACGTCAGGGACGACCATATTTTCTCAACAAATTTTTAACTGGGCTTACATCAGGGACGGCCATAATAAGCAAAAAACCATTTCCAAATTTTAACTTTTAACTGGGCTTACGTCGAGGACGGCCATAATAAGCAAAAAACCATTTCCAAATTTTAACTTTTAACTGGGCTTACTTCGAGGACGGCCAAATTTTGACAACAAATTTTTAACTGGGCTTACGTCGAGGACGGCCATAATAAGCATTAAGAAAAGACCATTTCCAAACTCTAACTTTTAACTGGGCTTACGTCGAGGATGGCCAAATTTTGACAACAAGTTTTTAACTGGGCTTACGTCAGGGACGGCCAAATTTTGACAACAAATTTTTAACTGGGCTTATGTCGAGGACGGCCATATTTAATTTCACAAAGCTGGGCTTACATCGCTAGGACTGCCTGTGATGACTTCGGGAACCTAAATTTTCTAGGTTCAATTCAAGTTGCATGAGCCAAGGAGGGCATTTTTCGGTTGCATTTATGACATTGGTTGGGAAGGGGCTTTAAATGGGTTGGACCACAAAGCTAACAAGAAATCATCAATCCTGACAGGGCTAAAGTAGTCGTACGGCTCGGGAAGAAAGTACTCCTTTTTCATTCAATTTTGTTCCAGGCCTGGTCATCTACTTAAATGCCATAGTCCTGAGTTCATCAATCAGTTCATCTTCTTCATTTCGAAAGCTCCTTTTTCCATGGAACCCTTTCTTATGGAGAAACCACCAAAATTGTCCAAAATTCATCAAGAATGTTTTGAGGGTAACCTTAGGCTTTGGATGCGGTCCCACATGAGGAATCACAAGGGAACTTTCCAATCCATGTTTGGCCTTCAATCCCTTTGGTCTCTCAAGGTGTTCATTCCGGATCTTGAGCTATTGAGAGCCGCTGCGTCCTTTTGGGATGTTAGGAGGCATGTCTATTGTTTCTCCTACTACGAGATCACTCCTACTTATGAGGATTTCAAGGCTTTGGTGGGCGGCGTGGACACGGAGGTCATTGCTCTTCCTTCGGTTGATGACACCATGTGTGTTGAGAGGTTGGTTTCTCTTCTTGGTATTTCTTTGGAAGAGTCCCAATGCATGGTCCTTGATCACACTTTCATTGATATTTCGGATGTCCCTGAGAAGTTCATGGATCGCACGGATGAGGCTTCTTGGAATGCCTTTGGTTTATGCGTCCTTTCTTTTTTCTACATGGTTAGTTCCAAGGGAACCTGCCATCGGGTTTTATTGAGTGTCCTCGAGGAGTGCCGTGCGGGGAAGGATATTGTCCCCTTGATCTTGGGCGAGACCCTTCACGGTATGGACCGCTTGGCTTTGGGGAATGGTTTAATGCGCAGCGGTAGCCCTGCCTTGCTTACTTTATGGTTGAGGGAGAGGTTGATGGCCATTCCGGAGGCTCCTATCTCTCACAATCCTTGGTCTTACTCTTTGAGAGGCATTATCTTGGACCTAGTTCAGTGGGATTGGGAGGCTTACATGGCTCGCCTCACGACTGCCGAGATACGCTGGCTAGTTCCCCATTGGCGTATTGGCTCGGTGCGGGAGTATCAAGATAATTCCCCCTTTGTTCGGGTGCCAGCACTCTTGGGTTCGTCTCATTATATCCCTTCTTTGGTCCGTCGTCAGTTTGGGTTACCGCAGACTCCACTGTTGGAGTGGTCGGGTGTTAACCTGGAGCACTTGAGGCTTCCATCTCTGTCTATGTGGGATTCCTCCACCGTTTCATTCCTGTCCCGGTCGTGGACTTACTCCCTCTTTCCAGCTCGGGCACTTCTTGGGCGAGCGGCTAGCATGGTTTTGACCACGGTGTTCTTGGACTGGTATGAACAGACCATGGGACAGACTCAGAGGCTCATTGAGGAGAGGCGTGAGGCTATTCTTGGTGAGACTTATGGTCCTAGCAGGGTTCTAAGGGAGACCGAAGCTGTGGCGAGTGGCCATAACATTACTGGAGACGTTGTTGAGGACTACAGAGTTTTGGCAGACAGGAGGATGGCCGCGATGCCTAAGGCGGGGGCACGAATGGAGGATTTTCGGGCTCGGACTGCCGCTAATGCGGCTTTGAGGGCGACCGGGCTCGTAGATGATTCTGGAAGAGTCTCTGATCATGGAAAAGGGGGAATTGACATCTTTGAGGTGAAGAAAAAGAAGACCCGAAGAAGTCAAAAAAAGAAGTGGAGGGACGAAGAACAGTGATTTCCATGTATCCACCCATTGCCATTGCAGACACATTAGTTTATCTTAGGTATTTTAGTTATGTCTTAAGCATGTTAGTTGGGTCGAGAGTAGACCATGCTTGTACTCATCAAAGAAGTGTTTTAACTGTATTGAAAATGGTTACTTATGAAGTCAATTTGCATTCTCATGGAGCTCTTGCTCAAGTCCAAATTTGATTTTTATTTAGTTTTTAGACCGGACCAAAGATTGGCTGCCTACGTTCCCCTTTTACAAATGAAAATCTAAGGGGCTCAGGTCATCGTAGTTCATTTCTCCACAAATTTTTAGGATGCAACCCTGTTTTTTCTCTAGACCGCTCAAATGGGTTTTCAATCTAGGTGGGTATATTCTTTTAGCACCCTTTTTTTTTTTTTAAACAAAGTAACGACGGAGATTATCACCATTGACTGGGTGCATAAACGGGTTGCCGTCCAAGTCTGCGAGCCTCATTGCGCCCCCTGAAAAGACTTCTTGTACCACAAAGGGACCAATCCACACGGGTTCCCATTTTCCATCGCGATTAGACCTCCCCAGGGGTTTTTCCTTAAGGACTAAATCTCCTGCCCGAATCTCTCGAGGCTTTACCTTCTTATCAAAGGCTCGCGCCATTCTCCCTTGGTAGGCGCAGATGTGTTCCATGGCCCTCAGGCGACGTTCGTCCAACAAGGCCAGCTCATCATGTCGGCTTCGAAGTCAATCGACCTCGTGGATCTTATTTTCCAACAAAAATCTTAGTGACGGTACTTCCAATTCTGCGGGGAGAATGGCTTCCATTCCGTACGTCAAAGCAAAAGGAGTTTCTCCTGTGGCTGTTCTGACCGAAGTCCGGTAGCCCCACAAAGCTAGCTGTAGCTTTTCGGGCCAATCTCTTCCCCGTGTTGCCATCTTTCTAATGATCCTCTCAAGCGTTTTGTTGGCGGCTTCTACTGCGCCATTGGTCTGGGGTCTATATGGGGAGGACTTGTGGCGAGTAACTCGGAATTCTCCCAATAATCGATCGCATTCACCCTCGAAGTGCGAGCCGTTGTCGGTAATGACCTCGTTCGGGACCCCGTACCGGCACATGATATTCTCTTTTATAAATCCTGCCACCTTCTTGAAGGTGAGGACCCGGTATGACTTAGCCTCTACCCACTTTGTGAAGTAATCCACGGCTACCAAAACAAACTCGTGACCATTGCTACCAGATGGGGAGATTTTCTCGATAACATCTATGCCCCATGTTGAGAAGGGCCATGGTGTAGTCATGCAGTAGAGATGATGAGGCGGTAGGTGGTTGAGGTTGGAGAAACGCTGACATTTATCACACCTCCTTACGAATTGCATGCAATCTGTTTCCATTGAGATCCAGAAGTAACCCATCCGCAGAATGGTTTGCATTAATGCCCTTGCGTTCATATGAGGACCACACACTCCACCATGAACTTCTTGCATGAGTTCTTTTGCCCTTTCCCCGCTTATGCATCTAAGGAGAAGGCCCTGATGGCGTTTTTTGTATAGGATGTCCCCCAGGATGACGTAATTGGATGCCAACCGCTTGAGTGCCGTCATACCTTTGGCTTTGATCCCGTGCAAATACTCTCCCGTTTCATTCATGAAGGAAGCTTCTCCTTCTTTGAGGAATTGGTAAATCTGGTTGTACCATGGCTCCTTTACCTCTTCCAGGATTGCTCCGATTTTGAAGCAGTATGCTGGGCTTTCCTTTCTCCCGACCCGGAATGGTTTTATCAAATTTCCCTCAGGGATTTCCACTAATGAAGCCAAAGTTGCTAGGGCGTCGGCGAAACGGTTCCAGTCCCTCGGCAGGTAATGGAAGCTGACCTCTTGGAATTGTGCTATGATCTCTTCCATATAGGCATGATATTTTCGCAAACCGGGATCCAGTGTTTTCCATTTGTTCGAGACTTGGTTGATAATCAAGGCCGAATCACCGTATACTTCCAGCTCCTTAACATTCCTTTCCAAGGCTGCCTCCAAACCGGCTGTGCATGCCTCATATTCTGCAGCATTGTTGGTGACATCAAAGTTCAATTTGATGGCGATGGGGGTGTGCTCGTCTTTTGGGTTCACCAAGAGCAATCCTACACCGTTTCCTCTTTTGTTGGCAGCTCCGTCGAAGAACAAATGCCACCTATTTCCTCCCTCAAGGGTAAAGATTCCTTCATCTGGGAATTTTGGTTCGGGCCCCCTTTCTTCATTACTAGGGAAATCTGCCAAGTGTTCTGCCAAAACCCTTCCTTTGACTGCCTTTCTCGACACGTAACTGATATCGTACTCGGCTAAGAAGAAGGACCATTTGGCAAGCCTCATAGACAAAGATGGCTTTTCCAATAAGCATTTGATGGGGTCTATTTTGGAAATAAGTTGTATCGGATGAGCCTGCATGTAATGTTTTAACTTTCTCACGACCCATACCAATCCTGCGCAAGTCTTCTCAATTGGGGAGTAGTTGAGCTCGCTTCCTTGTAGCCTACGGCTCACAAAGTAGATGGCATTTTCCACCTTTGAATCTTTCTTCTCTTGGGCCAACATTGCTCCTATCGACGCATCAGTCACCGTTAGGTAAAGCAAGAGTGGCTTGTCTTTGTGCGGAGGGCATAGGATTGGCGGTTGGATGAGGTAGGCCTTAATCTTGTCGAAGGCTTTTTGGCACTCCCCGTTCCATTTGACGTCGGCATTCTTTCTTAGAAGTTTGAAGATGGGCTTACAAATGGGAGTGAGTTGGTTTATGAAGCGGCTGATGTATTGCAACTTTCCCATGAAGGCTTTTACCTCTGTTTGGGTGCGAGGCGGCCTCATTTCCACAATTTCCTTAACCTTTTGAGGATCAATTTCGATGCCTCGTTCGGTGACCATGTATCCCAAAACCTTGCCACGAGAAACCCCAAAAGTGCACTTGGCCGGATTAAGTCTCATGGAGTGCTTCTAAGCCTGTCAAAGAAATTTCTCAAGTCTATCAAATGTTGCCCGTCAGAGCCCTTAGAATGCACGATCATTTCATCAACATACACTTCTATTTCCTTATGGATCATGTCGTTGAAGAGTGCGGTCGCAGCTCTTTGGTAGGTAGCCCCAGCGTTTCGCAACCCGAAAGGCATCACGGTATAGCAAAAGGTTCCCCATGGGGTGGTGAAGGCAGTTTTTTCTTGGTCCTCCTCTACCATCTTAATCTGGTTATATCCGGCGAAGCCATCCACAAAAGACTTAACCTCAAAGCTAGAGGTTGTATCCACAAGCATGTCGATGCTTGGGAGGGGAAAGTCATCTTTGGGACTCACTTTGTTGAGATCCCTAAAGTCGACGCAGCATCGAACCTTTCCGTTGGCCTTTGTGACCGTTACTATGTTAGAGAGCCATGAGGGGTATTCTATCACTCTTATAAATCCGACCCGAAGTAACTTCTCAATCTCTTCTTTGACCTGCAGGGACCATTCTGGTTTGATCCGCCGAAGTTTTTGCTTAACGGGTTTCACCTCAGGGTCCACGGGGATCCTGTGTTCCACGATCGAAGCATCCAACCCTGGCATATCCTTATAAGACCATTCAAACACATCTACATACTCTTTGAGTAGCTCAACCAAAGCTTCCCTTTCGGCCCCTTTGAAGTATTCCCCAATCTGTGTCTCCTTCGGCTCATTTTCGTTTCCCAAATTCACCTTAGTCAAAACCTCTTAGGCAGCTTGGGCACGGTTTTCCTCTTGATCAACAACCTGCTTTGATGACTCTTTAATGTTTGGATGGTTTAGTGCGTCTGCATTATTAGGTGATTCATTATTAACCATTTTCAGATTATTAGTTAATTTATCATCTAATAAGTTGGCAATGAGGGGATACTCGGAAATGTCTATCATTTCATTCAATGCAAACGGGAATACAACATTGGCTACAAGTTCATAATCCTCGGGCATAAGGCCCTCGGAGGAGACAGACTCGAATTCAAAGACAAGAGATTGGGGAGACTCAACTACATTGGATCCTATGATATTTGACTCTAGGGGACGAGGGACCAGTTCAAGTTTCGCGGTCATTTCTTCTTTGCTCGCCACCGGTCCAGAAAAGGTTACCCAATTTTTCAGAGGCACGTCCGTTGGCTTTGCAAGAGTGTGTGGGTCAAAGGTTGCAAGAGGTCCATCTTCAATCACGGCGATTATTTCCTTTTCGAAGTCAATTTGGTCAGGTACAACCAAGTCTTCTCCGAACATTCTTTGCATTACCACACCGTTCCACTCATTGCCAATAGCATCCTGGGCGGCGCCCTTAGGAACTACCTCCTCAAACTTGTATCCGCCATTTTGTCCCCAGACGGATCCCCTTTCCTTGCTAGCTCCCGTCACAGACAAGGTTTCAAACTCTTTTACCATTTCGGGCACCCCCTTGAAGGTGTATTTGTGGCTGATAGTAGTATTGGTAGGATCTTTTATCTTAGGCGTATCCAGAAATGCCCTCCTCACGGGGTTTGCCACCATCCCTCGGAACCTTTTGAGATCCTCTTGCAACTTATCCCAATTGGTCATCATCGGCTCTCTTGGCTCTGGGGGTTCGACTTGAACTCCCCCCTTTCAAAGTAACGGATCATATCAAAGGTATAAGGACGAAGGTTAGGGGTTTTAAACGGAATCCCTTGAGCCCTGGCTTGGCTTTTCTTCCGAGCCATTTCCTTATCCATCCTGAGGTCTCCGGGGGTAGGTTTGTATCCCAAGCCATGAAGCGTGTTTTGCTCTTTGATCTCAACAATCTTGTGAGTCCCTTGGAGCTTCCTTCCTAGTCCGAGCCCCAGGAGGTAGCGCATCAGACGCATCATTCTCATCGCAGGAGGAATCTTATCCTTGGTGAGCGTGAGATCTACACAACAAATGTGGGTTTTGGGTGGTACTTCTGTGAAGCCGGTCAAAACCATGCCGCTTCCCTCATGCTTAATTTCTAACACAGGAATCCCATTGGTATTGGTTCCTTCTGTGGTCACACTGTCCCCATAAATAGTTGTCAAGTTACCCCCTTACACGTATTTCACACATTGATGGAGAGTGGAGGCGACCCCGTTGACTTTGTGGAGCCACGGGCGTCCCAATAAGGCGGTGAAGGATATGGGGATGTCAAGCACTTGGAATTCGGTCGGCATCATTTGTTTCCCAAACCAAAGGTTCAAAGTGGCCACCCCTAAGACTGAGCGGGCCGTGGAATCATAAGCCTTGACAGTAATCACGGAAGGCTTTAGGTCGGTGGTCTCAAGGCCAAGTAGGTCCATCATGTTAGCAGGGAGGACATTCATGGCGGGGCCGTTATCGACCAGAACCCGAGGGAGGTGGCGATCATCCGGAACCTGGGGGTTTCGCCTCGTCAACAAGAAGGGGAGGCGCTCGGTGTTCCGGTGGTGGAGGTTTCTTAGGGTTCTCCATGTGCACTTGCCCTGATCGAGTTAATACACTCACTTCCAAGGAGTCATCGACTTTTATCATCTCATGTCCGATAGGCGGAGGGCTTTGGGTACCGTACGGACATGCCTCCCTCCTTAACTCATTTACCGTGACCATTCGTTTTGGGGTGGATATTGACCCACAAATTTCTCCTAGGGAGATAGGGTGGTGGTTCTGGCTCTTCCCGGCTCCCACAGTTTCACGGAGCTTTTCCAGGGTGAGCATGCAACAATAATTATCTGGGAACGCTGATCCGTCAAACAACGGCGGTGGCGGAGATAGTGGTGGCAAAGCTAAGAAATCATCCAAGGCCGGAAATTCCTCTTCTTCCAATTTCGGGGAGAAAACACAAGGAGCCATATTTGAGGATACTTCATCATCGTCACTTTCACATAGGATCCGGAGCTCCTTGTGAGGTAGAGAACGAGCGGCTTCTTTCATTTGGGTGAGATACCCTTCATAGTCAATCATTTCTGGGATCTTTGCGACCTCGGACCCGTTTCGTTTAATTGTCCTCTTGCCCGTAGATGAACTACATGCCTCAATGATATGGAAGCAATCATCATGGGAAAGGCTATCCCCATTCGAGCCTTGGCTTTCGCTGTCCAACGTACTCTTAATGGACTTTTCCATCTCCTCCATGAATTGTTCAAACGTTAAATCATGTTCAGCGAGTGTTATTACGACCAATTCCTCAACGTTTTGGTGGGGTACCCTTGCACTCATCACATTGGCGATCATAAAGTCGGATGGGAATCTCATATCTCCCTCTTGCACATATGCCCATAAAGCTTCCTTCCATTCTTCCTCAATCTGAGCCATTGGGACATTGAATTCCAAAAGGTTCACAGGTGTAGGCTCCTCGAACTCAATCATATTAATGCCTTGGTTGTTGGGGAAAGGGTTATTAATCACGCTCGGGCCACGGGGGTGTTCAAGTTTCCCTTTGTCAATGAGGTCGAGGATGCTGCGTTTTATCACGGAGCAATCATCGGTATCGTGGCCATGATAATTGTGGAAGGCGCATCTTTTGTTTTGGTCAAGGGGTTTCTCGGGATTCCTTGGCTGATAGTTGACCAAAGGTTTTACAAGGCCTTGCTTGACTAACCCTTCGAACACCTTACTTATAGGCATTCCGAAATCCTCAAACCTTACATACTGATGCCTTTCTGCAGTCCCACCCTTTTGAGAGGTTTGCCTTGAGCTTCCTTCTTGGATGCTGTTAACCGTTCCCAAGGTTTCTTTCCCTTTACCGGTGGTCGGAGGGCGGTACCTATAGGAGTTTCCGCTATTTTGGGCCGGAGACTTCTCATTGAGAGCCTTCTCAAATTTGGATCCTGTGGTTACCATGGCTCGGAGATTGGGGTAGAAGTAATGGCTGATCAGAGCTCACAGTTGGGGTTTCAGGCATGACTGAAATATATCTAACTGTTCATCCTCGGTGGGAGGATTGGAAATTTCTCCCAATTTGTAGTTCCATCTTTCACTGATCGGCTCTTCGGTCTTTTGCAGTGTGCTTTGCAAATCGGTGCGATTGGTTTCCCACTCCAAGTTAGAACGGTACTTAGTGAGGAATGCTTCCTTAATCCGGTCTCATGTGGTTCGAGACTCATCCTTTAAGTTGAAGAACCATTTGAGTGCATTTCCCCTTAAGGACAACTGAAAGTGATCAACCATTTGCTGCACGGTGCAACCCTTCACCCTCATTGCCAAGGTGTAGGCGTTGAGGTGAGTCTGGGGACAGGCGGTCCCATCAAATTTGTCAATTTCTGGCATTTTGAATCGATGAGGGAGGGGGACGACCTTATCGGGGTCCGTGACTCCCGAGGTGAACTTCTTCTCGTTCATTCCCTCGAACCTTTCCTCCATTTGTTTCAGCTTCTCAACCATCCATTCCACTTGAGGGTCCACATGGGGGTTAGAGTTGACAGATCCCATGATTTGACTTGTCAATGGCACTGCGTTGGGAGGTGAAGTGGTGGAGGGGACTATCGGAGGAGGATTTGTAGGTGGCAAGTGGGTGTAGACATACCCTGGCGCCAGGTTGCTTGTTGGGATATATGGTGGGGTAGTTTTGGATGTTTGGGCCATCGGGTAGTAGAGTGGGTAAGGCACTTCTCTAGAGACGGTTGGCAGGGCCGGAGGCGGCAAGACGGCAGTAGATGGGGCCAAGGGTGCTTGACTGTTTGGGACCGTGTCATATAGATTGAACCCCGGTGGGTACATGGAAGCGACACCCGGTGGGACAAGGGGAACATGAGTGATGGGCACATTTTGGTGAGTGGCGGTTTGGGATGTGGGACGTGAGGTCCCCACATTTGGGTAAGTTTGAGGGGGCGGGACCCGACTGTACCCTTGAGGCGGCACATTCTCAATTCCTTCTTCGTCAGTGATTTCCACAAAGCCTCCGTCATTTTCAAACACAATGGCTACCCCTTTCTGTCTCATGATCTCCGTGACCCTATTCTGCATATCCTCGAGGCGTTTTCTGTCATTCTCTTCCCGAGCCCTGGCGGCCTCTAAAGCCTGTACCAACTCTTCCTTGCTAAGACCGTTCGGATCTGTGGCATTGTCACCCCCACTACTACTTCCTGCCGGGCTAGTCATTTGGAAAAACCTCAATGAAGCTGTTGATGAACTGTCCGACTCGGCACTAATCAGGCGATGACCCGGAACTCTGACTCACTTTTTATGCGCTGCGGAGAAGGAGGTTCATTTCAGACTCAGGTATGGACTCGGGTCGTTGTTTAGGGGCAAACAGGCTTTAGGCTCATGCAACATGAAAGTTTATTATTATTGATTAATTATGTTCACGTTTACTTAAAACAGATTTATTCCTAACTTGTTGGAAAAGATCGCTCTTCTTTTTCGCAACTATTCTATAATCCTGGATCAGTGGAGGCCATCACTACGCCTATAGACCCCTCGTTTTTCACCTGTATTGCACGCTCCCAAGGACGGACTATCCCGGGCGAGGGTCCTATAGGGCATGCGGCTTCCACCGATCAAAAGAAATGAACCTAGGGTCTAGTGCATCGTAAGGTTCCCAATACGCGGGTCATCCTAATCATGGTTAAGCCCCAGTCGGGATCGAGACTTTTCTCCGAAGGCTACACCGAAGGCTGCACCGACATTCCGACATGACCTCATTTTGAATGAGGCGTCTCGATCCTTGACCATGGGCTTAAGGATGATTAAAATAACTCGTTCATTAGGGCTTAACGACACGGTGTCACCCTATCCTTAGTACATGGCCCTTGCTAATTGCGGTCGTCACTAACACACGAGTTGGAGGCTGGTTAGGCCACGCTTGCATTACATCAAGGAGTCATAACTCGGGCATTAATTTGGCCACAATTAGCTTTGAGCACGTATCAAGGATGTGGTAACGTGAACTAGACCAAAAACCAACCATAGTCACGGTATTTGTGTGTCACGGACAAGTGTGGTTGACTCGGTTCGGAAAGGAAGGTGGGATGGACCCGTGAGCGCATCGAAGGGAACAAGAGCGCCCAACGAGCTGCATCTGGCATCCACCCCGGGTTTAAAGGGTATTTGGAACGTGCACGGTCAAGTGCGCGTGGTGTGAAGTCATTCTATGCTCCTTTTTGAGTAAAAAGAGGGATTTTCAATTCGTTTTTCGATAGCATGAGCATGGCATAAGCAAGAAATGAACAAGTATGAACAAGCATGAATTGAGAAATTTATACACAACAAATCAAGGAATATAAGCAAACAAAGACCAAAACTTGTACATGTACCAAGTTGTGCACAACAAAGAATTTTGAATCAAACTTTTGCAAAAGAAATATTTTACATTGAAACCCTTTTGTACAAAGCAATTTGTGCACAACGAGAAGACTCAAGAAAAACCCTTACAAAAAGGATTATGCACGATGAGGTTTTGGAAACAATTTTATTGACAAAAGATCATGCATAACCAAGTTTTATTACCTTTTAAAACCAAGTTTTGGCCAAAAGAATGAAAGTAATGTGCACAAGTAAGACTGTAAATTTGGAACCTGGACAAGTAGAAGCAGAGGGGCACCCAGAATGTTGCAGCCCTGCACCAAATTGTTAATTGGCAACATTCTGGCCCCTACCCAAAGTAGCTGTACGGCTAAAGCAAGAGGGTGAAGATTTTTCTCAGTTTCTCCAACTTCTGATCATCAAGCCCCAGTTTATTGTATTTCCAGAACGTATGTACTCAAAATAGTTCAAACAGAGACATCAAACCCACACAAATATGAAAGAAGTCAACTAACGGGAACGGGAGTTTGACCCACACAAGACTGTCCCCGAATCTTCTAGAAAGAAGTCCGAAAGCACTCTAATCCCCAGCAGAGTCGCCACTGTAAGGATCCCGCCCCAAAAAAGGGGGAGCACGAGCGCGTTCCAAGGGCGAAATACCAAACGTGGGAACCGGACCAATTTAACGGAGTCACCAGATTTTGTTAATTTTAAACCCAACAAAATGACAAAGGTTTGAGTTCAAAGGTTCGGAGATCAGGTTACAACTTGGGAAGAGTTTTTACTTCCTCCCAAGTTGCCTCGGACAAAGACGAGTCTCCCTTGTTAGTTAACAAAAGTGCATGTGTGTGTGTGTGTTTGAACGGAAAATCTTTGTTTTAAATTTTTATTTATCTTTTCAACTGAAAAAGGGTTTGTTTGGCAAGAAAACAGAAGACAGAAGGGAAAAATGGTCAATCTCCCCATACGGCCAAAGTATCCGTACGGATGGGGAGACCATTCCTGGGATTTTACAGTTTATTCAAGCAACAGTCCAGTTCTAGGCAGAAACAGAGCATTCTGCTTGAACTGGACCAAACTGTTCTGATTCCAGTTTGTTATTCCAACACAAAACAACATTAACAACTCATTCCTATGCCATTTGATCATCAAAGAACCTCCCAAAACAAGAGTTTGGGCATGATCAAAGGCAATCATGGGAGAAAAATGAAAAAGGTGGCCAATATGCCCTTTTGAGCCATAGTGACCATTTGATGAGTAAATATTGAAACTTTACCATCAAAATGGCTCTTCTAGGCAAGATTAATCCTTTAGGGACAAGAACAAACCATAAAGATTGAATCTTTATTACCCAAACTTGGGAATTTTGGGCTAAATCAAGGTGATGAGGATAAAGATTGAGACTTTATCCTCAACATGATCATCATAGCTTAAAATGAGCAAAATGAACAACAGAGCATCATCCATGACAAGAATGTAAATGACACAATCAACAAGCCATGATCAAACTAGGTTTGAACCTCTTCCACACAAAGTATGGAGGGCACTATTGATCATCTCATGGCTTGGACTAGGAAATATAAATAATAATAAATATATGTATATTGCTTGAATGGACAAGACTTGCAAGAATGTAAAGATCAACAATAAATGACAAGATCAAAGATAAATAGAGTTCTTAGATGAAGAGAAGGGAGGGGAGGAGGTGGCTTTACCTATCTTGGTTTAGGCCAATCTTCCTTTCTCTCTTTCACTCTTTGTTCACTCTTACTCACACTATTCTGAGGTGAATTCGACAGAATTACCTTAGTTCTAATGTTTCTCCCCCCTCTGAAATGATCACCAAGGGGTTCTATTTATAGGGACTGAGGGTGCCCAAACCAGCCGTACGGCTAGGCCCCTCTACTACCCAAAGCATCCGTACGGCTCAGCCTGGCGAGCTTCTGGATTTTTCCAATTTTATACCAGAGTAGTCCTGGAATTTATAGCTTATCCTAGGGAGGTCCTGGCCTATTAGCTTATCCCTGAAACGGTGCTAAGGCTACCTCTAAGATAGGTTGGTTTCAGATTGGGGTACTTACAGCGAGGAATCCGACTTCGTTCTTATCAAGATTGGTGAGAATTTGTCATGTTTTCTTGGTTTAGGTCTGATTTATGCTAGTTTCATCATGTTTATACATCTATATTCATATGATTCATAACGTGTTCTTCATGTTCTTGCTAGATTTCATAATATGCTCTATGACTAGGGTAGCGATCTTCATGCTTATGTGTTATTTCATACATGTTTCATGATATTCTTATTATTATGCTAGATCTACGGCTTATCTCATGCATAACATGCTAGATCTAATGTTTTAATCCCTGTTCATATTGTATAGCCGATGATGATCCACGAGATCTAGGAACTACTTCTAAACCCTAAACTTTAGGTACATATTCCCATGATCAGTAATTCTCCAAGGATGAATATGAGGACTACCCATCAGGGGCGGACGCACGTTGGTGAGGGGGGGGTTAATTGACCCCCCTGAACTTTCCATTTATACCTATTTTCACCCTTATAAAAATTTCAAATAATAACTTTAACCCCCCTCAAAAATTTCAATTGACCCCCCTCAAATCCCTACATATATATAGTATACTTTTACCCAACTTACCCCAATTTATCAATTTTGTTTGACGCAGGAGGGGACTTTGAGAGTCGACGAAGAATTGAAGAGAAGAAGCCGTCGCCCGTCGCTGACAAGAAGAAATCGGTCGACACTCGCCGGTCTCCAATCGCCGGTCTCCAATCGCCGGTCGCCCTCGCCGCAGCCCGCACCGCAGGTAATGTTCTCCCCTTTGTCGGCCTTTTTACTCTTCCGTCCCTAATCTCAAATCCCTAAATTTCCCAAAAAATCAAGTTTCGCCCTTTCTTCAATCGGATTCTGGAGGAAGGAGACGATGAAACAAAATAAAATATTTCATCTCATGTTGCTCCCAAAGAGAGTAGAAACATGATTTTGATATTTTTGTTTCTAGCTTACTGGAATGTTTTGTCTTTTTTTTTTATTCTATGCCTTACATTACAGTGTTAATTTTTTCAATAGGTTTTTCTTTTTTAAGATTACAGGAATTTTAATTTGGGATTTATTTGTAATGCAAAAGGAAGTTGGGATTCTATGCTTTACAGTGTTAATTCTTTTTTCTTGAAATTCATTTGGGATTTCAACTCGAACTTATTTTTTTCTACAGAAAAAATGGCTCCTCCTCGAAGTTTGAAAAGATCATGTGGGTCGTCTACTTCTGACTCTAAATCAAATGAGGCTCCCCGTCCCGGAGGTTAGAAACTTAACTATAATCTTATTATGTGTTTGTGTGTGGCCAGTGGCCTTTTAGTTGTTGCTTTGTTGCGTGTTTATTGATGGCCAGTGGCCTTGTTGTGTGGTTGTTTACTTGTTTATGGCCAGTGTCCTTGTTGTTGTGGGCCAGTGGCCTTGTTGTGTATTTGTTTATGGCCAGTGGCCTTGTTGTTGTGGGCGCCTTGTTGTTGTGGTTTGATGGCCAGTGGCCTTGTTGTGTGGTTGTTTACTTGTTTATGGCCAGTGGCCTTGTTGTTATGGGCCAGTGGCCTTGTTGTGTGTTTGTAAATCCTGGATACGCCACTGTGGCCTGTGGCTTTGTTGATCTGTTTGTTAATTTGGTTTGTACGCATTTTGAAACAGTGCTCGAAAACTATTTCAAGAAATTGAAACATTCACAACGTAATGGAGAGCCTCAAGTTCAAGAGTCTAACGTCCTAGACCATAATACCCAAAATCCAAATTCTGAAGTGCCTCAAGCTCAAGAGCCTCAAGCTCAAGAGCCTATCATCCCCGATACTAGTGTCCCAAATCCAAATCCTGAAACGCCTAATACCCAAGAGCCTAATATTCCAACTTCTAATGTTCAAGAAGTAGATGGTATGCGTGAACTTGTGTTTGATCCCGGGATGCGCCTTCGATTTACAGTCTTGCTCGTAATGGAAAAGAGTTAGAGAATATTCGAAGGGTGTATTTGTTGAAGGGCCCATCTCAACCAAAGAATAATGAATTTAAGAAGACCGAAATTTAAGGAGCGTATTACAAATTCAGTGCAAAATGGTACGAAAAATTTGGTAGCTGGTTGGAATACAGTACAAGCAAAGATGCAGTATATTGCTTGCATTGTTATCTCTTCAAGCCCGATTCTCAAAGCAAGGGGGAGGTGGAACATTTGTTACCGAAGGATTTAGAAATTGGAAGAAGATTGCACAAAAGTTGAAGGACCATGTGGGA